>OZ023210.1:6125854-6138354 GCA_963995525.1 Escarpia spicata
CTCACTCTCTTTCTCTCTCTCTCTCTCTCTCTCTCTCTCTCTCTCTCTCTTCGTAACAAAGAGTCCACATCTCTGCATGGGTCTGGTTTCTACATTTAACTTTTATTCAAAACTAATATGTGTTAATAATTGAACAGGTTTCAACAGTTAAGTTTCAATAATTAAGTTCCCCTCCTTTTATATTATCACTATTTCAAATTTCAAACTTATTTTATGTGGATAAAAAACTTCGCAATGTTGTTTGCTTCGCTGTAAATGTCTACGACCACGTCCAATGCATACGGGTCCGCTTAGGCTATAAATATCGTATAATAAACAACCGGCTACATTAGGTCCATTAGGCCACGTCTATTCATAGCTAGTCGCTGTTCTTCACTTGTGTCGCCTTCCACTCTGATCTGATATTCAAGGTAGCATCAACATTGGTTTAAACGATTATTTTCTAACGAGACAGTTGCACATTTCCACGTAGGGCACTCGAGCGAGGGCACTCGAGCGCCACCTAGCGGTTTGTCTGCTGTATGTCCAAATATGGTCACATCAAAAGCGATTAGTCAAAGGTAGGTGGTATACCTACGGCATGGTTCCTCATTTGGTATGACTAATGTTGAGTTAGATACGTAGGCTTAGAAGAGAATCGTTCCTAGCAAAATATGTGTTACGTCGTCCGACGGACACATTGAGACGCATTTATAATCCGATGCCGCATCCAGAATACTAAGTATACATCCAACCCACCAACATCATCGGCAGCTAAACACAGGACAGTCTGCGTCATTCCAACACCACCAAACGACATGGAGCAACACGCACCACCGAACACCATAAATATGTCTAACACCACCAAATAATATGCATGGCTCCAACACCACTGAACACCATACCTATGTCTAACACCACCGAACAATGTGCTTAGTCCCAACACCACCGAACACCATGCATAGCTCCAACAACACCTAACACCATATTTATATAAAACACCAGCGAACACCATGCACAGTTTCAACACTTTCGAACACCATAGTTAGCGCCAACCCACTCGAACACAACGCATTGAAATAATAACCACCGAACCCAATTCATAGGGCCAAGCACCACGCAGAGCTACAAAACTCCACGTGTAGTTCCAGAACCCAAAATTACATTACACGCGTAAACAACGAACCCATGGGTAACTCCGAACGAACATTTCGAACATCCTATGTAGCCTTTCGGTCATTCTTTGAAATCCATGCCTCAAGTCCGAGTAGACATCGCCGACTAATCCTGATAAGGAACTACAAATAACACCGTGACGTAAACAAACAAAATTTTTAAAATTATATTTAATTACTTACGATATCGGTTCAGATTTATTCTGCAATTTATTGATAATATATTCACTATATTCTCTATTAAATGGAAAATAAATGTGTTGGAGTTATTGCAACAGCGTCGTGAAGCTGTCGAGCGGAAATTGTTGTGGAAATTATTACATATAATAATAATAATAATGCCTATACGTTAGCTTGTTTTGCAGAATGGCTCGAGTTTGGTTGCATTTTTCCGTAATGCCCCATCCATGGATCTTCTCCAAATTGTTTTGAGTCGTCCTCTTTCTTTTTCTTTCGGGCGTCCATTTCAAAGCTGTCTTGGTTATATTGCCCTCCTCCTTTCTGAAAACATGGCGGGTCCCTCTCCATCTTCTTTGGTAATAATTGTACGTATTGATGACAAAGAGAGTGAAAATAAATGCACGTAATATGTAAATGTAACAATGATTATCAATACCGTAGTTAAACGTAATAAATTGGGGAACATGAGAGCGGAAACACGCGAAAAGCATGACTCTGCGAGTATGAATATACCACAACCACAAGAATAACTAAGCGATGACAAACAGATTCGGAATTACTCGTGTAGTAATGACTCCGAGAGTTGATGTTATTTGTACGTGAAATAACAGATGAAAGAATGAACCTTCCCAGTTGGCATGTATCAACTCTCCTTCGTCATACCACGCCAATCGACTCTGGGTGCTTCGCCCGAACACTGGGGGAACTACGTTACGCCGAAACATCCGGGACACAACAGACAAACGGGACGCGGTCGTTACAGCTTCCGACTCTCATATCCACGTTCGAATCTTCTTGCTGCTGTTTGCACACACACACACACACACACACACACACACACACACACACACACACACACACACACACACACACACACACACACACACACACACACACACACACACACACACACACACACACACACACACACACACACACACACACACACACACACACACACACACACACACACACACACACACACACACACACACACACACACACACACACACACACACACACACACACACACACACACACACACACACACACATAAACACACGCACACGCACACGCACACGCACACGCACACGCACACGCACACGCACACGCACACGCACACGCACACACGTATATAAAACGAAATATACACTATATTATGGCGCTGTGGCAGGCGTCTGTAAGTCGACGTATTCAGTATATTTAATAACTATGCCCAAACACGGCGGCTGCAGGAAGCACTCGCCGTCGGGCGTCGGGCAGACGGTCCAACTCTTGACTGCAACCAAACACACACTTATAAGTTCCGGCGTTATAATCAAGTATTTATACATAAACTACGGCAAGTGCGAACGGCTATAAACGACCGGTCATTGCGCGGCACATGAGTATTGTCTCATACATCTTCGCTATATTAGGCCTCGCGACACAGATTCACAGACAACGTGTATTACTGAGGAACCTTGGTATACCGGGCAAAATGGGATTGGGATAATAGTCCTCATGGACAAAGGAGGGACTGCCCTACAAATTTTCATCCTTCATAGCCAGATATATGCAATTGACGGTTTGCAAATGTTACAGCTCTCAAACACCGCCATGGTCGTACTGGAAAGCATCAACTGGAGACAGACCTGTTTTGTGCATTATACATTTCTCTTGATGACAAGAAATCTGCGATCTTAAGCGGACACTAGTTTTCTTTCAGAATAAATTGTTATAAAATAATATGCATATATTTCGAGAAAAGATCCCCAAAATGAAGTTCCACCAAAACAAACATGTAAACTTTCTCAACCAACACTAGGTATCTGGACTCGGTAATTGCTGTCGTGTTACACCATTAATACCACCGTTGAAGAAACAGACAGTTCTCTTATTATAATTTTATTTAGAATGTTAGAATTGTTTACATATATGACAGAAACAATCCCATTATAGTCTTTGCATAATTTGGTTCTACACTCAACAAACACCATGGTTTACACAATTAGCAGGTACAGACACGTGTGAAAAACTCGCTGCTGTCGCCACATGCGTTGGGGAGTAACAAATGCTCCGGATCATTATAAGATTATATTATATTATTATTTCTGGGCCAAACGGGGTATATAATGCTACATATAAGGCCCACTATATTATAATTTATGCCACACCAAAATGCACCATAGCGCAATGTTATATTTGGAATCCGCTACTTTAGAAGCACATCGCCTACGGGATGTGATCGTTTGCGATGGTGTAATATAGTGTAGATGCGCACTGCCGCGATTAGTTATCACAGGTTGGCCAATAAATAAACGCGACTGTGTGCGCGTGTCGACCCACTTATTGCGTTGTCATGACTACGGGGGCTGTGAAGCAGCTACTGAGACACTTGCTGCAGAAATGAAAAATAACCTGCAGGATTCTCAGCATCCGTGGCAGATGGGAGAGAATTAGTACAAGGCTACGCCCGGCGGAACCTCGGATCATCCATTGAATGCTGCTGGTGTGTTGCGAAGAAACTATAGCGTCTCAAACGCTCTTTCGAAGCTGGATACGACTTGCTCAGTTGTTGAATTGCTTAGCGCAAGATTCATGGCAAGAAAGTTGGAAATACGGGTCTTTTAGATGAGATACGAAAAAACTATAATTATATCTCTTTTGTCTTAGAGAGGTAAACTATCCTACATTGGAAGTAACAGAAAACACATCTCTTCGAATTGAACTTAAAACAAGATTTGCTTTAGAATTTTAGACTAGTTATGAAACAGATTGTAGATTATTTTTATGTTACTCTTATAATAATTACTGTTTTTTTTGTTATGATAATAACTATATATATATATATATATATATATATATATATATATATATATATAAATAGATAGATAGATAGATAGATAGATAGGTATGTAGGTAGTTAGGTAGGTAGGTAGATAGGTAGGTAGGTAGGTAGATAGATATATATAGATATATATATATATATATATATATATATATAGATATATAGATAGGGACAGAGAGAGAGAGAGAGAGAGAGAGAGAGAGGGAGGGAGGGAGGGAGGGAGGGAGGGAGGGAGGGAGGGAGGGAGGGAGGGAGGGAGGGAGGGAGGGAGGGAGGGAGGGAGGGAGGGAGGGAGGGAGAGAGAGAGAGAGAGAGAGTCTAAAACAATCAATTCACCCAATCTTGTGGTTGTTCTACCTAACTCAGTGTAACGTCCATGTCACGAGTGGTTGGGTGTGACCTTTCCAGGAAAATCTACTTCAAAATAACCTCGGAACGATTCATTTGCCAAAACCATATAAATAGTCCCTAGGAAAATAAGATTGGGTGTGATGTGTAAATGTATTTAAAGCACATTTGTTCAAGTTTTATGTATGTATAAGTCCTATACCAGCCAACTCTACCGGAATGTCTTGGAGTCTCTTTGATTTTTTGTGTATCTCCCGGTCTCCCGGAATACAGGCAAATCTCCCGGACTTTCGATTTAAACTACAGCAGCAACCCCACCCCGTCTTCGAGACAGCGCTACACCACGGCAGACGTATTGAGACGTGCTGAATCGCTGAAGTTCCGGCGAGAAATCTCCAACAGAATCCCCCGTCTTCATTTGATGGCAAAGAACATACACTGACCGTTCGCATATTTATGACCATCATGCGTAATCCGTTTGAATGAAATTTTCTTGGCACCAGTAACTAAACTGTAACTTCTTAATAATGTCGTCAGGAAACATGTTTGCTAATCACACTTCACACAATGGCAAATGGTTTAGGCGTAACATATAATGCGCCTGTCTGCGTTTCGAGAACGTCACCGTGAAATATTAATGCGATGTTGTCAAAATACCCGGAATTAGCCAACTGCGGTAATTACCAGCAGAAAGTTCGCAAAATGTATTGTACTTCTTCCCGCTTGTGGTTTGGAGTGTAGGAACCAGCACACTTCAAACGTAATTGTGAGAAGAGACGCTAGCCTCTACAATAAGTGTTCATCATTTGAATGCTTTGTTGATAATTTGACTGTTTGGTTGACAATTTGACTGTTTGGTTGACAATTTGAAACTTTTCGCGGACGCAACATTCAAATTACAAATACTGTTTTGCCCGTATTTTTAATTTGCGGGTTATTCATATTCAATATAATACATATTTTAGTATTAAGAACATTACATAACATTGTGGGAACAGACAAGATCGGCTTAAATATTGTGTGTTTCTGATAATACATAATCGTGCTTGCCGACGGATTCATATTTCAAACGTACCTTGTACCAAAGTTGCTACAGTCCAATGAAACACTTCAATACATATTTGTAGGCATAAACCCCCAGTATTCGGTGTTGGAAGGGTAGTTTTAGTCTGAGCCCAGTGGTCCTAACACGGAATGTAATTGTAAAATACATCGGCTGTGGAAGCGGAAAGCTATATGACATTTTGTGACCTCGATCATTTGGCACTCAGATCGCGTCAGTCGATAGACTTTGGACTTCCGGGATCTGCCCTGCCGACGATATCAGTGTCGAGGCCGTGGCGGTCTCCTAGCCACCGCACGGGAGCAGCGAGGTTTGCGTTCCACCGGTTAACATTACAAAGTGTTTGCGTAATGTTAATTTAAGTTGCCCGGGTTTGATATATTACACGTCGGTCGTTGCGCGATGTAAAGTTCTGTCACGTGATGTTTTTTTTTTTGGTGGAGCAACATGAAATTAACATTGGATTCAAACTAGGGTGACAACAAGCTTTGCCGAGCGCAGTGGCGCAGTGCATGTTTACATCGCACTCCCAATTGAGAGAACCAGGGTTCGAATGTTCTGCTACTGTTTTGAACCTTCGTTAAGGTCGTTGACTCTACATTGCTACCGTTCACCCCGCTGTATGAATGAGTACCGGGCTATAGACAGTGGTGGTTATTTGTGTACAAATAGGCTTCACGCATTAATTACAGCTTGGATGGATTCTTCCCAGAGAAGTTGAGATGGTGGTCGGTTGAACAGGTTTGCCAGAAAGTAGAGTGTAAAGCGTTTTGAGCAGTCCCAATGACAGGATACTGCGCTGTAAAACAACTTACCTTTCATCTTTAACTTAGCGACCATGGCTGGTCCATTTACGAAGGGGGTTATTTTATAATCCCACACCGGCAAGCCGCTGTGTGCCGCCTACCATGCGACCACTACAAATGGATTTCCCCATAAACGTATCACTTTTTCTCTGCACAAAATATATTTTCTTCAGTATTAAATTATTCGCAAAAGGTCTCCCAACTAGTCAAACTGACCAGGCCATCGAAATCCCAACATAAGCCTACCCTTTTCACTAGCCATAGTTGGCCCAATCAAGTCTTTCCAGCAACAGTGACCAGCATAGATGTACGTGTAGTTCTAAACTATGTAAGTTTCTATGTTTAAAATATTTGTGAAGGATTAACCGAATCCATAAATTGGCAATGTCGTCTTTAAATGACTGGCGAATCATTTGTCTCCAACGAAAGCGGAAATACAATCTTGGTCCGACCGCATGCCCACAAACATCCCTAGCAGTGTTTTATACTGCTATCCATTACCGTACTTCCGCAATGAGGCGAGAACTAGAATTACTCGCATTTGAAAGGAACTTGTTTTCTACCTCTTAAAACAAACTCTGCAACCATGGCCTGTCGCTTGAATCTAAACATTCGTACGGAGGTTACGAACATGGTAATCTACAGTTTGGGTGGGGTAAAGGCAACGATAACGAATGTATACAACCTCTCAGATACAGTTACGGTACAGTGACAAGTTGGCATGCATTACAATAATAATATTACAACAATTCTATAACATCTCTGCATTGTCTACAGAGAGAGGAAGACCACACATGAGATGGATGAGATCAGGATACAAGAGAGTGCGGAACACCACACATGAGATGGATGAGATCAGGAATACAACATAGAGAGGAAGACCACTCACGAGATGGATGAGATCAGGGATACAGCAGAGATAGGAAGACCACACATGAAATGGATGAGATCAGAGATACAACAGAGAGAGGAAGACCACACATGAGATGGATGAGATCAGGCTACAACAGAGAGATGAAGACCACACACGAAATGGATTAGATCAGATATACAACAGAGAGAGGAAGACCACACATGAGATGGATGAGATCAGGATACAACAGAGAGAGAGAGGAAGACCATACATGAGATGGATGAGATCAGGGATACAACATAGAGAGGAAGACCACACATAAGATGGATGAGATCAGGATACAACAGAGAGATGAAGACCACACATGAGACGGATGAGATCAGAGAAACAACAGAGAGAGGAAGACCACACACGAGATGGATGAGATCAGGATACAACAGAGAGAGGAAGACCACACATGAGATGGATGAGATCAGGGATACAACAGAGAGAAGAAGACCACACATGAGACGGATGAGATCAGAGAAACAACAGAGAGAGGAAGACCACACACGAGATGGATGAGATCAGGATACAACATAGAGAGGAAGACCACACATAAGATGGATGAGATCAGGATACAACAGAGAGAGGAAGACCACACATGAGATGGATGAGATCAGGGATACAACAGAGAGAGGAAGACCACACATGAGATGGATGAGATCAGGGAAACAACAGAGAGAAGAAGACCACACATGAGACGGATGAGATCAGAGAAACAACAGAGAGAGGAAGACCACACACGAGATGGATGAGATCAGGATACAACAGAGAGAGGAAGACCACACATGAGATGGATGAGATCAGGGATACAACAGAGAGAAGAAGACCACACATGAGACGGATGAGATCAGAGAAACAACAGAGAGAGGAAGACCACACACGAGATGGATGAGATCAGGATACAACAGAGAGAGGAAGACCACACATGAGATGGATGAGATCAGGATACAATAGAGAGAGGAAGATCACACATGAGATGGATGAGATCAGGATACAACAGAGAGAGGAAGACCACACATGAGATGTATGAGATTAGGGATACAACAGAGAGAAGAAGACCACACATGAGACGGATGAGATCAGAGAAACAACAGAGAGAGGAAGACCACACACGAGATGGATGAGATCAAGGATACAACAGAGAGAGGAAGACCACACACGAGATGGATGAGATCAAGGATACAACAGAGAGAGGAAGACCACACATGTGATGGATGAGATCAGTGATACAACAGAGAGAGGAAGACCACACACGAGATGGATGAGATCAGGATACAACAGAGAGAGGAAGACCACACATGAGATGGATGAGATCAGGATACAACAGAGAGAGGAAGACCACACATGAAATGGATGAGATCAGGATACAACAGAGAGAGGAAGACCACACATGAGATGGATGAGATCAGGATACAACAGAGAGAGGAAGACCACACATGAGATGGATGAGATCAGGATACAACAGAGAGAGGAAGACCACACATGAGATGGATGAGATTAGGCTACAACAGAGAGATGAAGACCACACACGAGATGGATGAGATCAGAGATACAACAGAGAGAGGAAGACCACACATGAAATGGATGAGATCAGAGATACAACAGAGAGAGGAAGACCACACATGAGATGGATGAGATTAGGCTACAACAGAGAGATGAAGACCACACACGAGATGGATGAGATCAGAGATACAACAGAGAGAGGAAGACCACACATGAAATGGATGAGATCAGAGATACAACAGAGAGAGGAAGACCACACATGAGATGGATGAGATTAGGCTACAACAGAGAGATGAAGACCACACACGAGATGGATGAGATCAGAGATACAACAGAGAGAGGAAGACCACACATGAAATGGATGAGATCAGAGATACAACAGAGAGAGGAAGACCACACATGAGATGGATGAGATTAGGCTACAACAGAGAGATGAAGACCACACACGAGATGGATGAGATCAGAGATACAACAGAGAGAGGAAGACCACACATGAGACGGATGAGATCAGAGATACAACAGAGAGAGGAAGACCACACATGAGATGGATGAGATCAGGGATACAACAGAGAAAGGAAGACCACACATGAGACGGATGAGATCAGGCTACAACACTGTTGACAATGGATGAGTTGGGAGAAGCGACAAGAGACAGGAATGGTTAGAGACAGCTCGTCGTGGATGTCACCAGAAATCATACTACTTGGCGGAAAATCACATCATTCCACATCCCCGCACTGCACGTGACGTCTCACGATGTCACACAACATCACGTGACAAGACATCACTTCACATCACGCAAATTAACCAGTCAGATTTTATCACAATTGCATGTCATATCAATAACCTACTGTGTTGTCTGTGTACAATATAATATTCGTCATATCGTACAATACGTTCGAGAAAATCAAAATGGAGATCTATGTTTAGCATCAAATGTTATCCAAAGCAAGAATATTGTGCATACATACACAGGGACCCTACCGTCATTGACATGTCACCATACATACACAGGGACCCTATCGTCATTGACATGTCACCATACATACACAGGGACACTATCGTCATTGACGTGTCACCATACATACACAGGGACCCTACCGTCATTGACATGTCACCATACATACACCGGGACCCTACCGTCATTGACATGTCACCATACATACACAGGGACCCTACCGTCATTGACGTGTCACCATACATACACAAGGACCCTATCGTCATTGACGTGTCACCATACATACACAGGGACCCTATCGTCATTTACGTGTCACCATACATACACAGGGACCCTATCGTCATTGACGTGTCACCATACTGTCAGACAGTCGCCATATAAATAATCCTTTCATCAGAACAACGATTTTGTCCTTAAATGTACCCTGCTCACAATTTCGTCAGGGCCTTAAACATCCGCAAAAGGGGAACATCCCGTAGAGTCTCAAAACCACTGGCAGCTCATTTCAACGCTGAAGTACATTACTGCTCTGTACCACCGCACATACACGTAGGCAAAAAGAACGACATTTTCACGACAAACACAATACAGTGGATCCTTGCTTTACTGTCACCTCGGTGATATAGCCACCTCGCAATTAAGGTCACCCTAGAACAGTCCCAAAAGATTTCCACATTCAGTAAAGTATAGGATATTAGTCCCGCTAATACGGTCACCTCGCTATTCGGGTTACCTTTGTTCAGTCCTAAAGTGACCTTAATACTGTAGTGAGATTCCACTGCAACTACGACGGTCTCGTGAAACCGGGATGTAGTGAGACGTCGGGGCATTGTCGTTTCACGACGGGACAGCGTGCGAGGCCGGGGAAGATTGCATAATAACACAACACCGCTAAACACGCAGAAAGACCGCAAAACACGTCGGTATGACTTTGGCCGGCAGTACACGTGAATAACAAGGAAATATAGTAAGTCGTTGCGGCGAGTTACACAGCATAACACAATAGATGTCTTGGCATGACGCTTATTGGTCAGGGAACGACCGGTCCCGCCTGTGTATTGTGCCGTTCTGTTGTCCTTATATAGACACGACTTGCCTGCCTAACCGCGGAAAGTTTCAGTAAGGACAGTAGCTATTTACCACCAGCTATTCAAACACAATGTTTGTGAGTCTACTAAAGTCTAGTCCGACTACGTATGATCGTCGAATGACCATCTATGTACGCACGTATGTCGCCCCGTAAGTTTGATCGAAACTGTCAGGAATTTGGTCCACACCACTCCTGTGTTTGCGGTTCATTTTTTACGACGTGTCTACGCATCGTTGCGTTGTTTCAAGGTTAAAACAAGGGACTGGCCGTGCTGTATTCTCCTAATACAGGCATCTGTGTAGCGCTGCATTCTTGCGACGACTGCGCTCATGTGGTGTACGCGGTCCTTCGCTACGTCGACTGTTATAACGTATTTGTGCACGCCCGGCTTTGTTAATTTCACGTTTACTCATACAGTACTTACAACACCGCGTCGCAGGCCCACGCGTGAAATAAACTAGCGTGTGTGCACAACGTGTAATTATTAGTGCGGCACTCACTTCGAGGTTTACCCCTGTCATCTAAACATCAACTGAATTTCTCTGTAGAGTAGTTTGTAATTATTGGACTATGTGTATCCATTCTTATAACCCAGCCAACTGATCGATCGAGCAACACGTTATATATTTACTGAGAGAAACGCGCATGCGTCGCTACACGCATATCACAAGAATGTGAGGGATAAGACACGAGCGGTGAACATATGTATTATGACACTTTATAAAATTACACATGACTGTTGATTTCATGTGACGAGGCCGAGAACTGAGCTCTCTTGATCCTATGCGTGAGTCATCGAGTCAATGTTCCTGGACGGATGCCTCGTGCCCTGACATGTTACTAGTGGACGGTCAAGTGGTCATTGTTCATGTAATTGTCACCGCATGTGTCTATTATGGCACATTTACGTACGGCCTGCAAACGTACCCTTAGCCAAAATTGTATATAATATATATATATTTCTATATATATCTATATAATTCTATATTATTTATATGGTCACTTTAATTTCTGCATAATTATATAGACTATCCTATATAATTATATGTAATTCTATGGCCACATCAATTTTTTTTATAGAATTCTACAAAAAAACTTATATATAATTCAATAGTACAAGATGTTCTATAGAAAACCACCGCAAAAATCCTAAAGAAATTCTATAGACTTCCTTCCTAAGAGCACTTTTGTATGTCCAACACATTATGATCGTTCACATTTTAGTGATTTGCTGTGTTAGCAGCAAGACACATTTGGAGGAATACAATAAAAATTATATAACAGTTATCAGATTAGGATATACATTCAACACCTTGGAAGTGTCTTTAAACAAACGCCTTAAATTGACACGTCCTCTCCACCCCCCTCCCCCGATGACGCGTAGCCATGACTACATCACAGATCTGCAGATACAGTACCGTAGATACAGATACAGAGTGGTCAGCGTTGGCCGAAGACCATTGGGCGGTCACTTCGTGTGGCCAGTCATGGTCTAACAGCGCGAGAGGACTCAGGGCCGAGACACGGGTCGTCGGCCCTACGGCTACAGGAAGCGCTGACGTCCATTTCAGGGTCATCTCCGTCGAGCGCCGAGTTGGGAGAAGCAAAGCGACGTTGGCCTCGAGTCACGTGGAGAAACATTGAACAGATGTCGGAGATTACAGTTCTAA
>OZ023210.1:6140854-6168490 GCA_963995525.1 Escarpia spicata
GAAATCACAAATAATAGAAAAATTTCATACACGTGATGTTACAGCACACCACCAGATTATCGCTCGGCGTTGACAAGCATTGAGAGGAATTAACGTGAGACTGATAATACTCGTAAAATGGAAAAAACAAATCTGACCAGTAAAGAATGTGGTTGTTCTATATATTTCTAATGCGATAATTGCACCTAGCGAAGCATTCCAGTCGGCAGTCGATCGCATTAGATAGCCATATCCCGGCCATTATTTATACAAGTAACATTCATCTATTGGTAGACTATAGCATCAGATAAAGTTCTTTTTTCATATAATCCACAAATACATGAGCTTATGGTATGCCATTAAAACTAAAACCCACATCCTCTGCATACAACGTCAACGATGAAAGTATATTTCTGCACAGCGCATCGCAATTTAACCGATACGTTTCACGAGCCATCTTTCAATAAAAACGCAACGTATACTCAATTAATTTTACGCGCAAAAACACGGATTAATTCGGAAAAAAATACACATTTATACTCGCGAAACTGCGGAGCATTGTTCGACGGACGGTCGCGACGTCTCCGGACAATACGGGCACTGATTCATAACGGCGAAGCTCGCTCGCACCGGAATCGGCGCCGCTAGAAATGGGGGTGACAGCTGCGTGCGTGGTCGCGCCGCCATATATGGGCAGCGGCTTGCCATACATGGCCGCGGTGCGTTCCCCGCCGACGGATTGTAGCGCTCACGTGGTCGGCGCCCGATAAAAGTGAACCGACGCCGGTGCCAGGCCGTCAGTTTCTCGGTGAGAGCGCAGGGTACAGTACGGCAACCAAGGCCTACACACTTTTGTAGCACGTTTCATCTTCGCTAACAGAAACTCAATCAAGATGTGTGACGACGACGTAGCCGCTCTGGTAGTCGACAATGGCTCAGGCATGTGTAAGGCCGGTTTCGCAGGAGACGATGCCCCCAGGGCCGTCTTCCCGTCCATCGTCGGCCGACCCAGGCACCAGGTAAGCGGTTTTTTCACTTAGGTATAGCCTTGCCCCACCCACGGAGTCCAACCCACTTATCGCAATGGACACCTTTCCTCTGTGTCGGTAGGTTACGTTAGTTTGGGGAATGGCGGTTAACGTTAGAAGAAATTATAGGTTTTTATTTCTGAATTATACTGGGCGTAATTGTTTCAGTAGGAATTGTATGAACAGAACACACCCCAGTATACAGGGCGAATGTACTGTAAGCTCGCAATTAAAGTATAAAACGTATAAACAAGACTATTGTAGGATTAATAAGAATATTCGCGCTGCGTTCCGTTCAATATTTTAAACGAATCGATTTTTAAATGCAACCTAACGAAGTCAGTCGAGATCCGGAAAACGGCAAATTCAAACCGGACGTAGCGTCCACATTCTTCCGCTTCAAGTTTCGGCCGGTTTTCTTTGCATTTATGTCTATATAGATTCCCCGTTTTCCACTAGGAGCTATTTAAAAGTTCGACGAATCGGAAACTAGTAGTTCGTGTGTTCATTCTGCCTCGCAGTCGCAATGTGTGTAACAGTTAGAACAAATTGTCTAACCGTTATTGCATGTTGAATTCGAAATGAAAACTTATCATTGGGCGTGTCTGTCTGGCACCAACTTCAACGTGCTATAAATCGTAGTTGATTAGAGCCCAGTCTGCGTTTATTTTGGTTCGGTAAAAGGGCAATGCAACTAACAGAATGGGGGAAAATTTAGCTTTGCCCCGACTAGATTAATGAATCTCATTATGGATGGGAGTAGGAGATGGGAGGGAGGGGGGCTGACCCGGCGTTTAGCAACACACCACACCCCCCGCCCGGTCGCAGGCACGCTGCTACTTATCTACATATATGGCATTTCGGGATAGGGCGGGAGGGATGAGGTGGCGGGTGGTTCACGTGACGCAGGCCACGGCCGAGAGGGACAGGAATGCCTGGGATTCCGCTCGCACGCCCGCGCGTCCCACTCGGATCGCCCAGCTGATATGAGGGCAGCGGGCGGGATACGTCTGGCGTCGCTATCCCGACCAAACCTGTACGTGGCGGGCTAATATTAGACGTTACGGGACTTAGCGCGGGGAACGACCGGTCGGTCTAGCCCGGCACGTCGACACGAGGGGGATATAGGCCCTATTCCTTCCCGGGACAGACATGCACCGCGTGATTTACATAAGCCCACTCCCTCTTTTTCCTGGTTACGTTTCATCGTCGATTACTGTTTCGTTTCCCAATCATTGTTTCTTCGTTTCACCCGTTTCCACTGATCATTCCATTTATTGTTTGATTAATTACAAGTTGTCATTCTTTGCTTGTCCTTGCTTCGGTTATGATAATTAAACATTACTTTCGTTTAATCATCATAATGTTTTGGAGTATAACCTATTCACGAGTATAAGGATATTCTTGGTTACGCAAAATTCGAAAATTTAACGCGATCAAATTCAGCTGTAAGGACCAACCTATCCTCATAGTCATAGGTATTTACTAAATACCCAGCTGCTAACGTTTCAATACAATATTACTGCAACACCTACACATTTCGTAAAGTAGCCATACACAATTTAACACACTGGAAACGCTTAGCTACCAATGTTACTAGAGAATTAAAAACACGTGTTACCGGAAAGACCGGTGGACACCACCAACGGTCAATTATCCACGTCGACACGTGGCGTCTAATTACTTAATGACACCCAGGCAAATGACAGAGATTGTCTCCACTGTCAGCTGTTGTCGCGTTAATTAGACACATTTGACGACCCAATTTTAGATATCCCAGCAAAGTTATTGGATATGTTCCCACATCTGTTTTAGTATAAACTTTCGCAACATTGGTCATAACATATGTTACGTAAACATAAGGTTAAATTAGTGTTACAAATAAGCAACCACGCCGCCCATCTGTGCGTGTGATGTATATTTTCGTTGGCTCGGAAACTCCGTACATGATTTCTAATGTGATGTGTGGTATGTTTTATAGGGTGTCATGGTCGGCATGGGACAGAAGGACAGCTATGTCGGTGACGAGGCCCAGAGCAAGAGGGGTATCCTCACTCTGAAGTACCCCATCGAGCACGGCATTGTGACGAACTGGGACGACATGGAGAAGATCTGGCATCACACCTTCTACAACGAGTTGCGAGTTGCCCCCGAGGAGCACCCCGTCCTGCTGACCGAGGCTCCCCTCAACCCGAAGGCCAACAGGGAAAAGATGACGCAGATCATGTTCGAGACCTTCAACGCTCCCGCCATGTACGTCGCCATCCAGGCTGTGTTGTCGCTGTACGCTTCCGGTCGTACGACTGGTATCGTGCTCGACTCCGGAGATGGTGTCACCCACACCGTACCCATCTACGAGGGTTACGCCCTGCCCCACGCCATCCTTCGTCTTGACCTGGCTGGCCGTGATCTCACCGACTACCTGATGAAGATCCTCACCGAGCGCGGCTACAGCTTCACGACGACGGCCGAGCGAGAAATCGTTCGCGACATCAAGGAGAAGCTGTGCTACGTCGCCCTCGACTTCGAGCAGGAGATGGCCACCGCCGCCTCCTCCTCGTCCCTCGAGAAGAGCTACGAGCTTCCCGACGGTCAGGTCATCACCATCGGCAACGAGCGCTTCCGTTGCCCCGAGGCTCTCTTCCAGCCGAGCTTCCTGGGTATGGAATCTGCCGGTATCCACGAGACGACGTACAACAGCATCATGAAGTGCGACGTCGACATCAGGAAGGACCTGTACGCCAACACTGTTCTGTCCGGTGGCACTACCATGTACCCCGGTATCGCCGACCGCATGCAGAAGGAGATCACAGCCCTGGCCCCGAGCACGATGAAGATCAAGATCATCGCACCACCAGAGCGCAAGTACTCCGTATGGATCGGCGGCTCCATCCTCGCCTCCCTGTCCACCTTCCAGCAGATGTGGATCAGCAAGCAAGAATACGACGAGTCTGGCCCATCCATCGTCCACCGCAAGTGCTTCTAAATGCACCGATCGTCACCACCATCGTCGTCGTCGTCGTCGCCATGGCAGCACGCGCGGCCTGACGATGACGACAACAACTGTTCACACGCACTGGCCGACTCTAATTTCGCGCCCGATCATCGCTCCCATCTTGCCACCGCGAAACTCTCGCCTTCCGAGACGACACTCGCGCGCTCGCTGGGCTGGCGTCGGGACCCGATCGCGACGCGGTCAGCGACTGTCAGCCCTGTGTGCGCCTTCGTACGCTGCTGCTGGTAGCGGCTCACTCAGCCACCAACTAGCCGCAACCGTCATCGACCATCTGACACTAGCAGCACAGTTTCAGAACGACGAGAAATGCGCATGATTCGAGTAATTTAACAATGACGAACTTTTACTGACGACCTCTCGCGAACTCTCGCTCAAACACACACGAGAAACCGGCCGTTAACAACAACGCCACTTTAGGGAGTAGTTTCGTAGGCTTTTCATATTGCACACAATAAGCCGATTTTAATATTTTCCTACACGTTTTGTATCGAAAATAGTAACAATACTATAGCAATAATATACCCTGTTCTTACATGAACTCGGAGGATTTTGTTATGTATAATTTGTACAACAGAGCTTTCAATTAAAAGCACATGGAATCCAACGAATAAATCATTTCAGTATAAACCTGACAATGAAGTCGTTGTATGTTGTATGATGCGAACGTATTAAAATTACCTGTTATGTAAATATAATTGAAACACATTCTTAGCTTCTTTCTCTTTTCAATTAAGCAGACGCGAAGCAGCCTTATTCCCAATCCTGTGTTCCGCTGCAAACTTGCCGACCTTTGATATCTGCCTTTGTTATTAGAGACGCACCTATTACACTTCAGCGAATATGTGAAGGGTTGCCTGAATGATTGATCCAGTTGTAAATATTTTGTTCTCCCGTCATCTAAATTAATGCTCAACGAGTTTGTTTTAGTACCTCTCCGGTTTCCCGCTATCCCTTCGGTGCCTTGTATCGTAGAAGTGGCTGCCATGACCACGAATTGCGCCTCACCACGCATCCTATATCAGTCCAAACGGCGTAGACGCGCTAAACGTTTATGACGTCACTGTTAGTTAACATGCTTCCCTATTATCGCAAATATTACACGGGAGACGGCAATAAACAAGCAAGACTTCAACCAAAACTGTAGATGTCGGTCTTGTACAATATGTATAGCCCTATCGTCCGCACACAAGCCTACATCTGGATGCGTAGCATATTATACCCTACTAGTTATATACATAACATCATTTACATAACGATATGGTATTGCGTTTATTTATAATTATGACATTGCTGTATAGAAGAACACGACCTCAGATAATCGGTAAACCTAGTCAATACTAAACTTAAGTCGACGATTTGCAAACAATATTTCCAGACACGCTCGACGGACACAAGGTAAGCTGCCACCTAGTGACGACATACGTCAACATTTATGTGACGATAGAATAATGATTATTAATACGCCTACCGAATAAACTAACAACACCATAGGCTCATCATTCTTCATCCTTTATTAATTGTAGCAACTATAATTGTAATAGACGTCGCCTTTACGAGTTACAATAATATAAATATTCCAGCATTGTTATTGGCCAACGTCAATGCATGTATGATGATTTTAGTCACAAATTGGCACATTCAAAATGACACATTAGTACAAAATTCTACTCGTTATTAATTGTGACACAATGACATAAGCTACTATGACTATACACACACATATCATAAACATAACATCTTAGACTTTCCGCAGTGTACACATATCCCTAAGCCTCTTCCCTTGCCCTTCATCATGTCAGCAATGTCACTCAGTTGATCTCCCCTTGCCCTTCATCATGTCAGCAATGTCACTCAGTTGATCTCCCCTTGCCCTTCATCAGGTCAGCAATCTCCTTCATCCCGTTTGGTATTGTCATCCACGCCCCACCGTCAGCTACAATCGTCTCTCCAGAGATGAGCGAGCCAGCCTCACTCGCCACAAACAGCACGATGTTGGCGATCTCCATCTTCGTGCCGACTCGACCTAAGGGGATGTGATGATCCAGCAGACAGTCTCCCCCTGTTTGGAAGAAAAATTTGCATGAAAAAACACAATTTTAAAGGGACATAGTCTGCTCGTCTATCTGGAATTAGTGGGAGTAGTAATTTCGAATTGGAAGTCTGCTGTGTTGTGCTGAGCACCGTTAAACTTCAAAGGGTATAACAATTAACTCAGCCCGACTCGGCCGTATTGCCAATAAAGTGTTTTGAAACTGGATGTTTAGTTTACTATTTGAACATGCACCCGTGGTCGTGTCTTCAAATTGCAACCGTTGTTATGGGCTTACTAAACACAATTTGGCAGGCAGCGCATCTTCAAAATGACTAGTCTTAAGAACATTGTACTAATTAATACATGAAAAACTAGGAACAGACTGTGTCCTTATAAATTGTAGTCATCTATATATTGATACGCTAACTCGAAGGCACCGTGTCTCCTCCCAGGGGCAGAGGTTCTGTCACCTCTTTCTGTGTTCATTCGTTTCTCTAGACCACCTGCCTCTCATCTACCAGTTGACTATGCATTTTAGAAAACACAACGACAGTTATTTTGAGTTATAAATTTACAAACATTTACATGTTTGTGATATGCTCTTTCCGCATCAGAGCAACTTTCCAGAGAGGATGCCACTGTAGTGGATTTGCATCCGCTTTACTGGCATACCATGTTTGGCAAAAGCAGAAATTAAATGGTTGGTGGGAACAATTTAAAGAACAAAATACTATAACAATGATAATGATAACTGGTGCCCTTTGTCTGTTGTTCCACGGGTGGGTGCCGGCTAGTGATATCATACTCTTCCTAAATGTGGTATTATGTTGCATAACACAACTAATTTTTCTTATACAGCATAACAATCATCTAGAGTTAATTGTATAAGTACAATACAACTTTGAACAATATTTAAGACATTAATTTTGTTTTATTCTTAAACATGAAGACATTGATTGATTTTAATAAAAAATACACTCAGTTCACACTCGTAGCTTTATTGATGTAAGCAGCTTTTGATGTGGAAGTGTTCCCAAATTATAAGCAGCTTACACACAATTAGGTATGACATTAAGTATTTTGTATGAATGTGATTTCTTACTAATACCATGTATGGCATAACAGTAACCAAATAACATAATAAATAGTCAACAGATGACATAATAAATATACATGTTATAACTTATGTTAGGTATGCAAAATTATTTAGCAAATTGTTGAGAAAATAATAACAAGACCATATCCAGAGATTTGTCTGTATATGACTAAGTCAGTCTTATGTTGCACTGCAAATAATGTTATCACAATTTTCGTATCAGAAACAAACAAACAAACAGTTAGTTAATACATCAAAGAAGTGAAGGATTCAGGCTGCACTCTGGAGCAATGCTTGTGTTACAGTACATCTGTCTTTGGACTAACCTAGTGTTGTGTTGCCCTCTGTGTCGGCTACAGGGCCAGGTGACACACCGACCACCCTGACGTGGTCAGGGCCCCACTCAACCGCCATGTGCTTTGTCAGGGCATCTAGATCAACAAAATAAATGTCGATAAATGCAAATACAAGCAACATTGGTACATTTGTAGTGCAATTAACTAGTTCAGAATAACTATCAAATATAATTACTCATCACATACTACTAATGGTATTGTATAAAGTATACAATTCCTATGATATCGCGGTTATCACGCTTCTAATAGGGAAACAGCCCGATGGTGCTGCCACCTGGCGAATGGGTTGATAACTACGATTTCTGGTGCGGTCCGTCGGTGACAAAACCAGTTGTAGTTGCAACACTGTGGGATGTTTCCATCGGATGATATCAATTATCTTATATAACTCATTATTATATTGTACTACAATGCAACTTCCACTAGAATATGATATGAGCACATATTTGAAAGAATCAAACTATTATCGAGCTGGCATGTTTGTGTGTGTGTGTGTGCGGGCGTGGATGTGCGCATGCGTGTTTGTGGGTATGTTAATGTTTCCTTCATAGACGACTTTAACCTCGGATGCCAAACTTATGCCCACTTGGAAGAAAACACCTTTATTTTTTTAACATTTCCTGTAGGTTAAGTCTTTTTTATGTCCATTAAGAACCATATGGTTCGGGCTGGACATTAGAGGAATGTAAATCGATTGTTCATAATGTTATTCGTGTTTTCTGCGATTGTTCCAAGGACTACTGATCATTTGGGGATGCTTTATGGAACTTGCGTCATCAAAATGACGTACCTCCAGCTATTTTATGATGCATGCATGCACGATGCCCATCAATTACCAAAGCAGCCATGCAATTCTGTACTCACGTATGAATAAAAGTGGCAGAAAAAATCACTCCGCCAATTACATTCTTCCAAACATGCAACAATTCTACCATTAAACTTGCTAATATTCCCGATCAATTGCACTCAGTTCATGTACAGAATTGTTTTTGAAATGTCAAAGAACGTCATTTTCAACGCAACACAACACACCAGATGGACTGTTTGAGCACTGTGTGCACTATGGTACTCACCGACGGCGGCCTTGGCTGTGCCGCTGTGTGCTTGCAGCACCTGGCCTCTGTGTGCGAGGGTGGCGCTGATGTTCACAATCACACCTCCATTGTCCTAAAACACACAACTTTGTACTTTAACTGGACAGACATCAGAGCATGTCCTTTAAGCGACCTTGTCTGTTCCGTTACCCAGAATCACCAGGAATAAGAAGTTTGCTGAATCAGTCGGACTTTGTCCCACTTGCGGTTTTGATTGTGGGAACCTGCCAACTTCAAAGTGTACCAACAAGACATGTTTTGCACACAATTTAAATGTTTCCTGGGCACACGACAAACTGTGAATGTGTCTGTCTCGATCTCTACAGAAAGACTAGTGATGATAAAAGTACCTCACATAATGTATGTCTATTACATCAATGTGTTAACAACTTAACATGCTAACTGCAGGGCATTGTAAGTGCATCTCCTGTATGTTCACTAGCTTCTTTTGACATCTCATCTACCATTTGACGATAATTATTTAGAGTTATGTACTTAACATAATACTGATGTGCTACGCTTTTCTACAGGACATTTCTCCTACCTGAGAGAACTGAGTGGCAATAAGTGCCATAATGGGAACAAGTATTAAGTTTAAAATACTGTAATTGCTTTCGTCAGTTTGTTACTCCTGGTGTAAGCTCATCCTTGCTGTTATTGTCGCATAGTGGCAAATATTTATTACCGGAAGAGGTAGACACCCGGGGACCGTTTCACTTCGATAATGAGCTGATAAGGAAAATCCAATATTAAACAAAATGCACTGTTAAATTTAAGGATATTTCAAAAATTGAAAAAAGCTGTCGTACCAGTGAGGATTATTTCCAAGACACATCAGTGTCAGTTTTCATCATACAAAATCACTGTTAAAGAGCAAAGTATATTTTACACAGCAAAATTGGGCTGATGGAGTGATAAGAATGTACGTGAAGAGGTTCTCTGGCACCAGGAAATTAACACAAAGATTTGTAATCATGACCATTTAAAGCAAGAGGTCTTTTTAAATGACAGCATTATCATTAGAGTAAAATCACCATGAGTCACACAAAACTGCTACCACAGTGAGCGACTTACCTTAAGGTACTGTTTGTATACTGTCGTGCTGGTGTTGAAAGTGCCAACTGTGTCTATGTCGAGGATCGTCCGGTAGGCATTCGATGACATCCCAGATAGCGGCGCCAGGAAGTTGCCAGCAGCGTCTTAACAACAGAAATACTGCTTCAGATTCAGAAATAATTTATTTGTAGGACACGATTCCTATTACGACTGCAAGCTGTCGCTGACATAAGAGCCACCAACCGTACATTAGTTATCTATATATTAATACACTAAGTTTGGAACATTGTAAGTGTATCTTCTCCCAGGTGTTGAGGTCCACTCACCCATTTCTATGGTCATTCCCTTTCTTGGAACATTCACCTCACATCTACCAGTCGTCGGTGTATTTTAGAAAACACAACAATAGTTATTAGGAGTTATTGACTTACATGTTTCCGCTGTACATTTTCTCACGGATCTTTCTTTCTCCTACTCAGGTATTGAGTAATGATCAATTCACCAGAGGGTGCCAATGTAAACAAGTGGTTTATTGCCACACTCTACCGGTATTTGGGTTATGCTGATAGTTCTGCCATTCTTTTAAGAATTACTTGCTTGTTCTACCGAATGCTGTGTGATTGCGCGTGTAATTAAAGCATACCTACTGTTAACCAGAATGTTGATTTTCTTGAACTGGTCCATGGTCATCTCGACAGCATTACTCACATCCTCAGACTGGCAGAGAAACAAAGAGCGGAACAGTTATATTGAACGTCTTTTTCCAAAAGTCTAAGGGATCATCTCAGAATGTCGATGTCTGATATAAGACAAAATTACTTTCTTTGGGGGAGGCGGGTCAGGGGCAGTTTCATCTTGCATTGTTTTTTTTGCTTCAGATAGATACTTTTACTGTACTGATATCATCATATCAATGTTTACAAACTTGTGCCTGAGGGAAGGGGGTGGGGGGAGGCTGAGGCCAGATGAGATGAACAGAGTATAATATTATGGTTTTAAAACACAGTGCGCTGTATACAGATTGTTGCAATGTCATCTTTTTTATCAATGCATCAAAATTCATGAAATATCAACTTGGCACATTTTGTTTCCGAGTTTTTTTCATCACACACACACGCACATGCATGCTCACGCACACTAACACTTTAACATGTCACAATACAACAAAGAAAAAGATTATAAGAACAATGGCTGAAGAAAACATCAAGTAAACAAGAGTGGTCAAGCAGGGCTGTCCAGTACATACATTTCTAACATCCATCTCTATTGGTAGACATTTCCTGCCCGTCGCAGACTCAAGTTGTTCAGACGCAGCCTTCAACCGTGCAAAGTTTCGACTGGCAATCACTGTGTCACATTCATGCCTGAAATGACAAGGGTGCAGTTATATGACACCATTCAAGATCTAATATTGCTAACAATTAGCCAGAAAGGAGGGCAATAATTAATAAAACATCAAGTATAAATACTGTGCACAAGTAATTAACAATTTTGCCGTGTGTTTGCCACCTAACCTGTTTTCTATTTAATTATTCTCATATATTTTTATTCGGTAGAAAAACAAAGAACACCACAGAAATTGCACATTTAATTGAAGCACACCTCTCACATTTTTCTGGTTGAAATCTGTATTTTTAACTTGAAAGTCTAAGCTATACGTATAAATCCATTATTATTTTAATTTTTTAAATACTGATTTACTAGTGCAGTTCTGTTTCAGCTGAGTGTCACTATTGCTCAAGCTATCAAACACAGACATCAAACAAAATCCACTGCCATCTATCAGGATACAAAATATACGTACGTCAAACAAGATCTGTAATGTGCCTAGCGTGTTAGAATAACCTGTAGCCACTGACAGCGATGCAATTTCAATGGAATATGCAGCTTTAAGAACACATCACAAGAGTGATATTGTAACGTTGACAGTAGTTGCTGTTGGTTAGTTTGTAAGGGGCATAGGCCCAAAAAGCCTTTTCTTTCCTCTTCCGAGTCATTCTATAAAATATGCGAGTTTCCTACCATGGTAGTTTATTGTAGAGTCGGGACTGTATTTCAGCACTACATAACATAAATATATTCAAATACCTCATCAAAATCTCAGCAATAGTGAATCCAATTCCAGATCCACCTCCTGTGATGAAGGCAACCATTCCTCTGCAAACAAATGTTCAGGCAATGTGCTTCCATTAAGAACATTGATATGGAATATGGCATCGTAGTCCTGAATTTATTACTTACTAAAAACTACTATTGCATAGGTTTTGGAACTGGCTCAGCCCCCATTAATTTAGGTGCGCAGGCTGGAGATAGGATTAATCCCTCCATAATTTAGGGAAAGTGGGTAGATCTTGGGTGCCATTTGAGGTTTTTGATCCGTCTTAAAAGGGGGGGGGTGTGTAAATCAAGATTTTTGGAGAGCCTCAATGTGGATGTTTTGGCTAGCCTCAGGGGCGGTGCTGATCAACATTTTGGTGAGCCTTGAGATGTGTTTGCGATCTTCAAGGGGGATGCATTTTAAGAACCTCGACCCCCCAACATTCACAATTCGTAAGTACACTAGGTGACATGATGAAGTTAATACACAAATGATAATAACAAAATTCATATATTCAATCCCTTGCAAATGATTGAATCCAATCCTATTTGATTCAAAATGGTATGAGGAACTCTATCAAAAACAGTTGATTAATATGAATTTTGTTATGTAGGAATAGTAGAACTAGGAGTAAACAAGCTCCAAAACAAATGCTACCGCAATCTGTAATTGTCAAATGTTTCCAGCAGATACACTCTGAAACAAGCCCATTTTTGCCAGAAACCTGCAAACATGTCAACACTGGACATCATTATGTCAATAACATCATATCCTTGGACGTCAGCGGTTGTTGTCACTCATTGTGTTAAGACAGATTGTTATTGCTATAATATACAGTAATATAATCATGACAACATTATTTTAATAAATTACAATTTTGACAATATTTATTTATGAAGTCCTCACAAAGTTTCCCATAACGAAACAAATAATTGCAACTTATTCTTCTTCGTCCTACCATCAAAATGCTGAGGATACAGGCGGTGGTTGGTGGGCAAACAGGTACTATGCTTTTATGTACAGAGTGCAATTTCTGAATTAACCCACATAATGTGTAAATAACAATAACAAAATTATAATATTAAATGATTACCAACCACTAATCAGCAAGAGTTGACACTTACTTTAGAGCGTTTAGTGGAACCTTGCAACGTTTCGATACATCACCTGTGGATCTTGATCATGCATTGATGTCATGTGACGCGGCTCAGATTTTGATGTCACAACAAATTATGACATTAATGCATGGTCAAGATCCACAGGTGGTGGATCGAAACGTTGCAAGGTTCCGTCTAAACGCTCCAAAGTAAGTGTCAATTCTTGCTGTCCATTCAAATCTTGGAGCCATGGTTATGAACAATATTTTTCAAATCACTTAGCATGTTTGCAATATGAATTTTGTTGAACAATTAACTTATTAAAAAGTGCTCTTGAAATGTCTGTCAAGCTGTAGCAAAAACGACAACACGGTATATGGCTATGCGGTCAAAGCTGCATGCCTGCAATGTCAATTGGCAATACCATGGCTTTGGTAACAATGTATTTTGAGCGATAATAGAAGCATCTGTCTTTTTAATTTGAAGCCTTACAATTATACCGTAGACTATCACTGACAACAAGCGCAGAATATTGTAATCGCGATACCTCAACAAATCCGGGCGAAATAGATATTTATATGTTTTCAAACACGCGTCTATTTTAGGAATAGACATGGTGATGACGACAAAAATAACTAGACCACAACTAACTCCTTCGTTAATAACACGTTTCGCCGCCTACTGCATAGACTTTGTACTATTGGTCTTACAGTCGGTTCACAGTGATCTCGGCCTTTCGCGATCTCGGCCCGATTGATCTCGGCCTGTTTCCGAGTGATCTCGGCCTGTTTCTGTGAACTCGGCCTGTGACCTCGGCCTGTGCGGCAGTGATCTCGGCCTGTTTGAGGAGTGATCTCGGCCTGTTCGGGGAGTGATTTCGGCCTTTTTATGTGAGTGATGCTAACCAGAAATAATGAAATTGCATTCATCTGTATGTTACAATATGCAATGCAATAAAGATGTTTTGACGATCTGTCGTGATCTTATTCTTACTTCCTACCTTACTGCAAGTGCTTATCCCATGAACATTCAATAGTTGTCCAAGTTTGAGGTCAATTGTTGCTCAAGTTTGAGCATTGAGGCTGTCTCAAGTTGTAGTTTTCTGTAGTTGTTGTCTTCCCAATTTCTAATTAAATTTTAGGAAAACCATTTTTATGCTATTGTTGTTATTGCTAAAGTCACAATTACGTAACCAATAAAAATATACAAGAATCAGCTTTAAAATATTACATGTAGGTTAGAAAGGGTAGGTGTCATGGTAATTTGCTTCATAATCTCCCTTAGTTATCTTTTCATGTTAACACTATCTTTGATTTGTGTCCATTAAGAAAGTGTGAAAGTGTGAAAGTGTAATTGGCTTGCTACTCCTGCATTGCTTCACTGAGCAGATCTTTTCATGTTGTTTGTCTTTGATTTGTGTGCTGTGAGAATGTGTTGAGGCCGTAATCAGCTCTCTACTCTTGAAATGTTTTATTGAGCAGATTTCTTCATTTTGCTTGTCATTGATTTGTTAAGACGTGAGGAAGCCACGACAATTGGTTTGTTAGGCGTGTATTGTTTCACAGAGCAGGTGCTTTGTTTGAACGGTGTAATCATTGTATGCAAGGTCGACTTGTTTACTAGTCACCGCCTATTACCAAACATATAGATCAGAAAATTTAGTTGGAAACAGAAAACATGTATGACATATACGGTACCACACATATATACGTGCTAGTGAGTTCCAAGCACGAACATAACATTGTACTCGCCAAACTTCTGAAATATTACAAGAAATTATAATTATGTGATCATTCAAACTACAAGTGCACTGGCGTAAAATACGCAAGCAAAATGAATGTTCAACTACACACAGATGTCTAATGCTCAAGTTTAGGAGTTCTATGACAGAAAGTATCACATTATAGGAACACATCTAAATTTACCTCAGAAAAAGGTTACCTGATAAATATATTGTATGGGTCTATATTTATTAATAGTGTTGTCTTAACACCATTAACAAAAACATGCTAAAATATACTAAATTTCAAATACTGAGATATCATAGTAATAACTGGCAATTGCTCGAGAACACAAAAATACCAACTGCATAGTCTTTGTTTTCATGGGCATAACAGCCTACATCGTTGCGACCGCTGTTGGGTATAGGGAGCATCCCTTTGAGGTTGGCGAGTAGCTACAAAAGAAATCAGTAATTACGATTGGTCTGAATGTTCTGCACCACCCAGCTTTATAAAGAGGGGAGTGTCGAGGACTAAACATTACCGGTTCCACTACAAGCGCCAAAGTATGACATTTGAATTTATTTATGAAAGTGCGACAATAATAGTTTACGAGTACAAGACTGTAATTGCTTGCTTGCGGCTCTGCTTTCCCATCATGGATCGCGAGTCTTACGCGTGTCCCTCCCTCCCTCCCTCCCTCCCTCCCTCCCTCCCTCCCTCCCTCCCTCCCTCCCTCCCTCCCTCCCTCCCTCCCTAACTCCCTCCCTCCCTCCCTCCCTCCCTCCCTAACCCAACAAAACAAAAAGACGTTATAAAAAACAGAGATCGCTGTCGAAAACAACCATGCAACATGTTGGACATTATGTAGCAGTTATCACAATACATAATACAATGTAATTATGTTGCACAAAAAACGCTGGCTAACATCACTCAAACAGGCCGAGATCACTGGCTATACAGGCCGAGTTCACTGCTGCACAGGCCGAATTCACTGCTGCCCAGGCCGAATTCACTGGCCGACTTCATGCCGCTATCGTTTCTGGTCAACACTGTACCCCCGAACAGGCCGAGATCACTCCTCAAACAGGCCGAGGTCACAGGCCGAGTTCACCGAAACAGGCCGAGATCACTCGGAAACAGGCCAAGATCACTCGGGCCGAGATCGCGAAAGGCCGAGATCACTGGGTATCTTAACAGTCGATCATCTAGTCGAGGATCCAGACTCCGCCGAGTGGCGCCACTAACACCCACTTCGCTTCTAGAACTTTTTCTTCTCCGTCTCTTTCTGCCTCTGCTTCTTCATTTTCGTCTTCTTCTTCCTTATCTCCCTCTTCTTAATCTTATTCATCATTGTATCAATAAATGGTTCCCACTCAGCTCATGCAAATGTCATCTCCGACGTACCCCAAGGCTCAGTCCTTGGCCCGGTCCTTTTCCTACTGTACATAAATGACACCACCAATTCAATCAATTCAACTATCAGACTCTTTGTCGATGACTCGATCCTATATAGAGAAATCCAAACACCTGCAGACCATAACATCCTTCAAACAAACCCAAACAAACTAGCCGACTGGACAGACAAGTGGCAAATGAACTTCAATATCCCAAAGTGTCAACTTCTCAGAATTACCCATAAACGCAAACCAAGCCACTTCACTTACACCATCTCAAACCAACCAGTTTCCCAAGACGATTCACACCCCTATCTTGGCATCACAATAGATTCCAAACTGTCGTGGACAAAGCATGTTAACACCACTGCATCTCAATCTGCTAGAACAATTGGCCTCCTTAAACGCTCTCTCCACCCTGCAACATCTAAAGTTAAGGAAACAGTCTACAATATGTTGTAAGGCCAAAACTAGTGTACGGAGCTGTAGCCTGGAATCCCTATACGCAAAGTAACATTGATACACTTGAAAAAATCCAAAGAAGCGCAGCTAGATTTAATTTAAATGACCACCGCCACACAACAAGCGTAACCAGCCTCATAAATAAAATTGGTTGACAGACTCTAGAAAGAAGATGATTACAACACCAACTTACCTTCTTCTACAAAATAAAACACAACCTCCTGAACATTACCCTACCACAACATCTTATAGTCCCAAGGTCCCGTACACGAAACATTACCCTACCACAACATCTTATAGTCCCATCCTCCCGTACACGAAACATTACCCTACCACAACATCTTATAGTCCCAAGGTCCCGTACACGAAACATTACCCTACCACAACATCTTATAGTCCCATCCTCCCGTACACGAAACATTACCCTACCACAACATCTTATAGTCCCATCCTCCCGTACATGAAACATTACCCTACCACAACATCTTATAGTCCCATGCTCCCGTACACGAAACATTACCCTACCACAACATCTTATAGTCCCATGCTCCCGTACACGAAACATTACCCTACCACAACATCTTATAGTCCCGTGCTCCCGTACACGAAACATTACCCTACCACAACATCTTATAGTCCCGTGCTCCCGTACACGAAACAGCGATCCAAACAAATACATACAAATACATGCACGCATAAATACATATGCATATTCATTCTATCCTAGAGTTATAAGAGCTTGGAATCTACTCCGCCCCAGAAAAAATAAGCCTACCCACACTATACCCATTCCAACAAGCTCTGAGTACCACCAACCTTGTTGCGCCAGCCCACCTTACCAGACTATAGACAAAGACAGAGACTGTGTTTTTAATCTGCACAAATTATTGCACTTGTTTTACATAATTATTTGTTTTATTTTCTTTTAAAATTATTTGTCAAATTCAGTTTCACGCACCCTTTGCAATGCGCACTGCACATCTCCAAGGTTAGCCCCAGAAGGGGCTGTGTGGAGAAGCAACACCTAACACCATCTTCTTCTTCTCCTTTTTTTGCTGTCTTCGACGTCTTCTCCTCGTCCGCTTCTTCTAACTATGCCAGGGGAAGTAAACTAGCATACACATGAAAATGGAAAACGTGTCATGAACTCACTGGGCGGTGGTCTTTATCTCTAATCCACGTTGTGCGTACATTTTTATTTTATAGAGTGCGAAAACACCCATGCCGAAGCCATCCACAAAAGATGTTATGCCAGGTATTATGCCCACATTCTTCTTCTTCTCCCTATTCTCCCTCTTCTCCTTCTTCATTGTCGTCTTCCTCGTATTCGTCTTCTTCGTCTTCCTCCTCTTCTTCATTTTCTTCCTTCCGAACCTTTCCTGTCTCTTCCTCCTCGTTACATCTTCCTCCTATTTTTCCTCACATTCGACCTTTTTCCCCTCTTCCCCCTCTTGCCCTTCTCCATCTTCTCTGTCTCAGTGTTCCTCATGTACTCCTTCGTCCTCTTCTTCTCCTTCCAGCTATTCCTCCTCTTCTACGTTTAAAACACGTTTTATTGTAATTCGAGGTGGAACGTTTCCAACCCATGTGCAGTTAACCAGTGTACAATAGTTCTAAACTGTCGTGTGCGACCTCTTTCATGGACAACCTTTTATGTTTCTAACAATACAATTCCTGCAATTAATGAGCGACCACCTGCCAAATGCGACAAACGACCATTCAAACCGATCACGTAAATATAAATATATATGTATTTGACTATTACGCAGCACATACATAACTAATGTAGGTCATGACTGTATTACGTACTCTAATACAAATGGGTGAAATTAACATATGTTGATAGTAATGACATTTTATTATTTATTAAAATTATGTACTATATATTACTTCCTAATTCTTTTCGCATTCTTTGAATTGCAACAAGAATATATGTATGTTTACACCGATCGATAATGGATAAATATAAAGTATTTTGTCAAATAAAAAAAGAGTGCAGTTGTTCCACAGTTCTACAATGCATTACTTGTAAAAGGTACTATCATGTTAATTGTATCATAGTATTGAACAAACAAAATACTCGAGATTACTGTGAGTATTGGTATTGTATTATATGTCTGATATTTGTCCATACAATCTAGTTCTAGTTGTTTTCGGCAACGTTCTATTAATTTACTAATCTGTATTATTGTGGTTACATAGTAATGGTCTTATGTGGTTCTTTTCCGTCCCAAATTGAGACGGGACCGACATTAACGTGATCTCCGAGTCACTACACAGTCCCCAATGTTGAGAGTCAGGTTTTTATTCCAAATATCATGCCTGTCCGGTCCGGGTTTCGAACTCAGAGCGCTGGCTTGCCAGGCGGATGTGCTAACCACTACACTAGCCGCGCTCCGCACAATCATCTCGACACTGACAGTGAATTTATAGATGTCATATCTGAAAGTTGGATGCATGTTAATATTTCCTTCTCATTCCAAGAACTAGAAAAGAAAGCTTTCATACCGTTTGGAATTAACAGTGAGTCATCAACATCCTATTTAACTCTGATCCTGATTCAAATTATTATTGTGAATTTACTTAATGCATGAATACGTGTCATTATCACATAGAAGATACATTTAATAAGGCATGCTTACAACTAGGTGTAACATATACCACATTCTCTGTTGTTCATATTAATATAAGAAGTCTGCCTCGTCACCACCAACAATTTGAAAATTATTTAGCCAATTACAATCACTCCTTTTCGATAACTGGATTATCGGAAACGTGGCTTCAGGAAAGCACTGTTGATACTTATAACATCGCTGGTTCATGACCCACAAAACCACAGAAGATAACGTTAACAGCGTGAACGGTTGTTCTGACAGTTCTAACAGGACACCTCGCTCGGTAGGGATAGTCATGTGCGACTGGTGATACCAGATCGTCATCCAGCTACCGTGTGCAACAGAAAGATTTTGAATATAGCTACATGGAATGTAAGAACTCTATATCAGATAGGAAAACTAGAAACCATCAAACAAGAAGCGACAAGACTGAGGATAAATATAATGGGAATGTGTGAAGTTAGATGGACAGAGGCAGGATTGATGACATCAGATAATAACACAATAATTTACTCAGGAGGCGATAAACATGAAAGAGGAGTTGGAATTCTGTTGGATGAAAAAAGAGCAAAATGCTTACTAGGATACTGGACCATATGGGATCGCATCCTCTTGGTGAAAATCAGTGGCAAACCATTTAACATTAACATCATACAAGTGTACGCACCAATCGCAGACAAATCTGATGAAGAGCACGATACATTTTATAATGATCTTGAATTAGCAAAATCACATTGCAAATCACAGGAGATTGTAATAGTTATGGGAGACTTTAATGCTAAAGTTGGTGGGGGAAGATGCGAATACATAGTTGGACCATATGGCCTGGGGAGCAGAAATGAGAGAGGAGATAAACTAATAGAGTGGACAAAATCTCATGACATGATTGTAGGAAACACCTGGTTCCAACAACACTCAAGAAGACTTTGGACTTGGAAAAGTCCAGGAGACCGAACACGGAACCAAATTGATTATATCTTGGTCAGTAAAAGATTTAGAAATGCCATACTGGTGGCAAAGACCTTTCCCGGGGCAGACTGCGATTCCGACCATGTGCCAGTGCGAGCCACACTCCGACTGAAACTGAAGAAAAGGAAAAGAGCAACAAGGAACATAAAACTGGACATGAATGTACTAAAATCAGATTCAGCGATCAAAGAGAAATTCAATGTAGCAGTACAAAACAGTTTCAATGTTCTGAATGACATTCAAGATGTTGACGACCAATGGGAACAAATGAAGAGATCAATCACACAGGCTGCAGAAGAAACTATTCCTAGACAATGAAGAAAAGCACAGAAACATGGATGACTGACGATATTCTAAAGTTGATGGATGAAAGGAGAAAATTAAGCAAAATCATGATGCATATGTAGCAATGAACAAGGATATAATGGCCAAATGTAATCTAGCGAAAGAGGAATGGCTTAATGAACAATGCAAAGAAATTGAACAGAAGAATAAGCACGACACAAAATCCATGCATGCTAGAATAAGAGCAATCACAGGGAAAAGAACATGCTCAGCTACAGGTTGCTTGAAATCTAAAGAAGGAAACATAATAATGGACAAAGACAAAATACTCGAGAGATGGTCAGAATATATTGGTGAACTGTACGATGATGAAAGGGGTGAAAGACCATCAATTAAGAAGAACTTTGATGGTCCTCCTATATTGAAGGACGAGGTTCGAAAAGCCATCAGATCAATGAAAAGGGGAAAAGCTGCTGGAGCAGATAATATCACCATTGAAATGATTGAGTGTTTAGAGGAATTTGGTAGTGATATAGTAACGTACTTCTTGAACAAAATATATGACAGCGGACGAATCCCAACTGATTTATCCAGATCCATTTTTGTAGCAACACCAAAGAAACCAGGTGCGATTGAATGTGAACTACACCGTATAATTAGTCTCATGAGTCACTTCACCAAGATGTTGCTTAAAATTATTATGACCAGAATGAGAAACACAATAAAGCCGGAAATTGCCGAAGAACAATGTGGATTTGTAGAAGATAAAGGTATAAGTAATGCAATTTTCATCCTACGAACACTGATTGAGAGAGCATTGGAAGTGCAGAAAGATCTGTATGTATGTTTTATTGATTACACAAAGGCATTTGACAGAGTTCGTCATGAAGAAATCATATCAATGCTGGAAAGTTTGAACATTGATGGGAAAGATCTGAGAGTTGTGAGAAATCTGTACTGGGAACAAACAGCAGCAATACGAATAGAAAATGACATCAGTAAATTTCAAGAAATAAAACGTGGTGTAAGACAAGGGTGTGTCCTATCACCCGATCTCTTTTCACTATACACTGAGAGTATCTTACGCACATTAGAAGATATGCCAGGCATTCAAGTAGGGGGATACAACATGCATTATTTACAATATGCAGACGACACGGTACTGATTGATGAGAAAGAAATAGATCTACAACAGATGCTAGATACAGTAATAAGGGAAAGTGAGAAAAAAGGTCTGTCCCTGAACAAAAAGAAAACAGAAATCATGGTCATCTCAAAGAAAAATTACTTTCCAACATGCAACATGGTAGCATATGGCACTGTTTTGAAGCAAGTCCGAACGTTTAACTATCTGGGATCACTAATAACATCCGACGGTCGATGCAACGATGAGATAAAGAGAAGAATTGCTCAAGCCAAAACAGCTTTTCACCACATTAAAAACATTTTAACAAATAAAAATATATCAATTGAAGTGAGAAAACATGTACTGCAATGCTACATAGAGCCCATATTGCTATATGGATGTGAATCCTGGACAATAACTAACAGTTCACAAAAAACATAGAAGCCACTGAAATGTGGTTCTTAAGAAGAATGCTGCGAGTGCCATGGACTGCAAAGCAAAGCAATGAAGTCATCCTTAGGACAGCCAAATCAAAAAGAAAGATCATCAACAAAGTTAGAACACAACAAGCACGATTTATAGGCCATGTCACGAGAAAGAAAAAGTTAGAACAAATAGTAACAACAGGAAAGATAGAAGGAAAAAGATCCAGAGGACGCCAGAGAATAAAAATAATAGATAGTCTCTCAACATGGTGTGGAAGGAGCACAACAGAACTGCTACAAACTACACACGACCGTGCGGTTTGGAGGGCCATGATCGCCAACGCCTGTGACAGACATGGCACATAGAAGAAGAAGAAGGTTACCATTATGGTGAATAACTATAGGAACAATAGAAAGGGTGATGGCGTGGCTGTCTGCATAAAATAATCGCTTCTTTACAAACGAAGAAAAGCTTTAGACAAAAGTAATGAAGATATAGAGTGTGTGTTTATTGAGTTGGACAAATATATACTTACATGTAAAAGGAACGTTATTATAGGAGTTGTGTACAGGCCGCCAGACAAAGACACATATGTATTCACGTCAATCTTGCATGCTGTCTTAAACGTTATCCATACAAAGACCATGCTTTCATACTTCTCTTAACGCATTTTATTAACTTATTGTTAACTAAATGTATTTTTCCAGACGACACTAACAAAATTAATGTACAACATATTAACATCCTTCATAAACAAACATAATATCTTATGTGATTACCAGTTTGGATTTAGGAAGAAACATTCTGCAAACATGGCTCTTGTGCAACTAGTAGACACAATTTACACAGCTATAAATAATGGTGACTACGTATTAGGAGTTTTTCTTGACTTCAGTAAAGCTTTCGATACAGTTGACCATGGAATACTACTTAATAAACTAGAATATTATGGTATTAGAGGTAGGAAGAGCATTTACGTGGCTTGAAAGTTATTTATCTAATAGAACGCAGTATGTTTTATTTGACGGAGTAAAATCGAACATTAGGTCTATATGCTGTGGTGTCCCACAGGGAGCAGTAATATGGCCACTGTTTTGTTCTGAATCTATATTAACGACATTGTTAACGTATTAGATATCCTCAACATTGTCCTATTATATTTGCAGATGATAGAAATGTTTGTGTCAATGGTAACAGTCTTAGCGAGCTAGAATCTTTCATGAATCAAGAACTGCAAAACATACTTATTTGGTTAAAGAGCATCAAACTATCTTTAAATATAAGTAAAACACATTTTATTGTATTCAAGTCAGTAAATAAAAAGGTGTCCGATCCAATCACCATCTTTATTGATGGACTACAAATTACTCAAGTAGAAAGCACACAAAATCTTAGGAATTTTAATCGATGCTAATTTGTTCTGGTCTTTTCATATACAATCTAAAATAGGCAAAGCTGTTGGGATTATAAGTAAAGTTAGAAAAACTCTGAGTAGATCAGCCCTTGTAACACTATACTATACATTTTTATATCCATATCTAACTTATTGTAAAGAAGTGTGGGGAGGAGCATATAATACACATCTTAGTTCTCTATTCAAATTGCAAAAGTATGCAATTCGGCTAATTAGCTCAGATTAGAGCGCACACAGACCAACTCTTCAAGAAGCTGACCATTTTACCAATAAGAACATTACACGAATACACAGTTGTGCTCTATATGTAAAAAAATTGTAAGAATATGTTTCCATCGGTTATGACAAGGATGTTCATTAGAAATAACGAACTCCACAAATATAGGACACGCTATGCCGAGTTACCGCATGTGCCGATTAAAAAAAGTAATGTATTATATAAAACCAATAGATATCGAGGTGTTAAATTGTGGAACTATACGGCGACAACAGTGGATTGTAATTATGCATTTGTAACGTTTGAACATCAACTCAAGAAATTGTTGTTAGTAAATAATATTAACGACTTACATAAATAGCATTCTTTGTTGCAATTTTAAATGAAGTATTTATGAAAATAGTACTGCTGTGTTATGTTGCTGTTTTTCTTCTTCCTTCAGTTACACAAACTGTTATCTTGCACCATGGAATTTACATGTGAGTCTGTGACAAAAGGTGGTGCCAAAAAAGGAGACATCTAGTCAAAAATTCATAATGCTTTTTTACTTTGAACTTGATGTTTTCCTGAAAGTGTTATATTTTAGGTGTGTAAAATGATGCATGGCAAGATTACTGTTGTAGAAGTTCTAGGCTGGTGCATCAATTTATGTCATTAACTGAAACATTTTGTTTGTGATGGTGGACATAACAGTTCTTTGAATTTGACATTTTGGCACCATTCAAGAAGCTACCCATCCGTTGTAATAATATTTTGTTGATTTGTTGATTTCTGTTTAGAATAATGGACACTTTTGTAAAATTTGCCTAATGCTTTATTTCTTTTCAGTCTTGATTTCATGTCCACGTTTCTGCCCTCAGTCTATTTCTCATGTTCTTCGTTTTTGGCAAACGTCTTGCTGAAACATTCTTGTGGATTGTCTTGCAAGCATGGAGGGCAGAAACACGTAAGATTCCTTGTAGCCAACGTGTTATTTCCCATGCGCTTGATGCTGTGAAGCTGACGTGTTCCTGGAACGGTCATCACAGCTGATGACGGAATTGATCTGTCAATCTGCTCTGTTGTGATCTGCGTGAAGGAGCGCTTGGTGTGGCAGCATTGGTCTGAAGGGGAATCAGGCAATGGCAAAGTGTAGTTATCACAGCAGTGCTGGTACATTGCTGCAGCACTTTGTGCAATGCATTCACCCGCACGAATGTCATCATCAACTGCCCTCTTGATGACGCCTCCACAAGCATCACATGCACTTTTGCCATTCTTGAACCAAAATAACATCTCTCAATGGGAATGTTGATACACGCATTTGAGAGGTGAAAGAATGGGAGTTTTGATTTGTACTGGGCTGCACACCCATCTGAAAAGACAACAATCTTCTCAACCTTCTCCATCACAGTCAGAAGGTGGTCTGTCGTCTTGTCAAAGATCGTCTTTACCATATTGGCACCATGACACAAGTCATCTTATCAAACTATCAGATAGTCCGTTACAGTTGCAGAGCAATGAGGGCAATTGTAATACAGCACTGTGGGATGCACGGTCACTTGACTGTAACCCCAATGGGCTGACTGCACTTCATCCTGATGTTTGCAAAGAAAGTTCTCTGCAAAATCACAGACAGCCACCGCCCACATCTTGGGGATTGCCGACAGGAGCGTCCTGAACTGGCCAAACTGCCACCTGAAGACGAAGATATGTTTTGAGAATAGTTGCAGTTCCTTCATCAACTCATCAAGGAGTACCTGCAAGGTTCCATCCTTTGATACTAGTTCTCTCCTCTTGCCACGATCATATTTCACTATTTCCCAAATCTTCCATCTCACACCTCTATTGTGAAAGGATTGGATCTCCTCTTGCACCTTGACTTCCAGCTTGCTTGGACCGCAGATCGGGCACTTTCGATCCAAACAAGACTGCGTTGGCTCCTGGCAGAGGTTTTTTTGACAGTGCATCTTTTCCATCAATTGGTTCCCTCAAGTGGCGATTGAACGTGTCCAATTTGAGGTTTACATTCGTGCAGGTCTCACAAAGGCAATGCCTGTACGTCTGTTTCCTGGACGTGAGGACACTGGTAGGCAAGTTTCGGTATAGAATCCAAAGGGACAACCTATGTTGAGGATGCTTTGATTGAAAGTCCTTGTGGATTATTTTCATTCTTTTCTGGAGGATTAATTTTGCATCAATATCTTTTTGGACACAACTTTTTTCCAGGCATGTCCACAGACACTTCTTGCAAAAACGAGATGGCTGCTCTACTCGCAGGTGTTTGCTTGCTTTTGTACAATTCCTTTTCAGGCCGTTTCTTAGTTGGAGAGATAATGTCAAGCATAAGTTTTCTAGTTGCTAAAACTTTTTTGTTTCGTTGTCTTTTGACTTTACCAAGTTCTTTACAGAAGGAAGTTTTTAATTTTCGTGGGCAAAGGGAAACTCCTGTGTTCTTTTTGTTTGGGGATGTCTTTGCCTTCCTGAGTAGACTACACACTGATGCACTTTATACGGAACATTTGTTACTTTTCTGAGTGAGAAGGCGTTTTTTCATTCTGTAGATAGCCTTCTTCCGTGCTTCCTTCCCAGAAGATGGAGGGGTCACATTGGCATACTGCGATGCACTATGTCTGTCTGCTGGATGAAGTTGTTCTGCCTCTGATGCAGGTGGCAGTGGCATAAAACAGTCTGTTTCGGCGTCTCAAGACTCAGTGGCGATGGCGAAGTCTGTAAAGTAGGTGGTGGCAGCGTCTCTACACTAGGTGGTAGCAGCGTCTCTACACTAGGTGGTGGCAGCGTCTCTACACTAGGTGGTGGCAGCGTCTCTACATTAGGTGGTGGCAGCGTCTCTACACTAGGTGGTGGCAGCGTCTCTACACTAGGTGGTAGCAGCGTCTCTACACTAGGTGTTGGCGGCGTCTCTACACTAGGTGGTGGCAGCGTCTCTACACTAGGTGGTGGCAGCGTCTCTACACTAGGTGGTGGCAGCGTCTCTACACTAGGTGGTGGCAGCGTCTCTACATTAGGTGGTGGCAGCGTCTCTACACTAGGTGGTGGCAGCGTCTCTACACTAGGTGGTGGCAGCGTCTCTACACTAGGTGTTGGCGGCGTCTCTACACTAGGTGGTGGCGGCGTCTCTACACTAGGTGTTGGCGGCGTCTCTACACTAGATGGTGGCGGCGTCTCTACACTAGGTGGTGGCGGCGTCTCTATACTAGGTGGTGGCAGCGTCTCTACACTAGGTGGTGGCAGCGTCTCTACACTAGGTGGTGGCAGCGTCTCTACACTAGGTGATGGCGGGGTCTCAACACGCTGTCTTGGCATCTTTTCTTTCTGATTGTCGTATGCAGCACATTTCTCTCGGTGACGTCGCTATTACTATTAATTCTGGTCGGTTGTGACGTTTTTGGTCGATTGTGACAACTGACAATTATCGGACATGACAGCAATGTGGTAAATCATGTGACTGCTTCAGGCCAATCACTGCTTAATCCGTGGCGCTGTAAGGGCTTTTGCATATCTGATATCGGTGATTAGTTGTTCGTGATGATCGGACATTAATTTCACGTATCAACAAAATTATCGTCTTACAGTATTTTATATTACACTAGAACGCCAGACATGTTAATTTATGTAAAATAACTAGTTTTAGACGTGTTTTGATACAAAACTCTGGATCACCGCGCGAGCATTTGTAAACAAACATCGGCATTAAGCGTCAAAAACGACAGTCAATTTTATCGCTCAAATTAACTTTATAAAAATTAGTTCTTTTTACATTATTTCTAAGTAAGTATATGTCCTGTTCCATGTTTTATCGAATCAATAACCGATGGTTATTTTTAGTGCTGTGAGTTTTGTTCACGGGACGTCGAAAGTGAGTCACCGTCAGTTGTCCCCTTTTGCAGCCTCACAAAATTGCGCCGTTTTCAACTTCCACTGAGATTTTAACGCAGTTTGTGATAACTGACTAAAATTTTTTTTTCGTATGTCTGTCTTTATTGTATTCTAAGAACATGACACAAGAAACAAACATATATTTTGTAACAAAAACATTTTTATTTTGGATGCAAACCAATCGGGGGTTCGCTCCACTACCTTTCAGGTTCATATGTATTACGTGTGTTGTGAGGGCTAATCAACCAATATTGGCTTTATACCCTCAGTATA
>OZ023210.1:6168690-6208216 GCA_963995525.1 Escarpia spicata
ATATTTATCAAACGTGTCGCTTCTGTAATAATTATATTCGTGATTTTCACCGCAATTGTCTGCACATGCCTGTTTCTGTTGCAAAAATATATTGCAGACGTTATGACAGAACGGCAACCACAACAAACTCACTAGCAGTTTTTTCAAAGCAGTAGGATTGTACAGCGATTAGACATATCCCATTGTCCAATCAGGAGCAGTGAAATGTTCGCTAGTTAGCAGAGTTACTATCAAATATAAATGGTTAACTGATATTGAGCTGTTTGGGGATACGTAGGCCTACTTTAAAAAAAACTTTACAAATCTGTTTTACTTATCTCAAAGTACACGTGCGTCCATCTTTCTACGTGAGAAGCACCAGTCGACGTGATGTCCGTGGGATAATGTGCCGGTGTACTATACTAAAATACTAAAGTGAGTCCACAGTAGAAGTCAGTGTTAGTTGGGCCATTGGGTAGGTTGAGCTACTCACGTTTACCAGAAAACTACAGAATCGACCGTTGTTTTGTACCACCTAGTGACTGAACATGTTATTAGACAACGATTGACGTATGCTGTGTGACAATTGTCAAAATAATCCGAAAAAAGAGCTAACAGTATGTTTATTATGTTTACCGAAACGTTTGATGATTGTGATTAAAGTATGTCGCCATGCGGTTATAAATGGTTTACGTATGCATTGGTAAGAAGTTTGCTTTTCATCGATTCGCGTATTAATGAGATATTCATTATAATATACTTACTCTGGAAACATGCACTGATAGAATACACTGGCTTAGATAAGCCCTTCCATCTAGTTTATTCTTTATTTGGCGCAGTATAGTTAACACATAAACGCACTCATCACAGTCAGGATGTCATTTTAGACGATGTTGCAGATGTCAGTGTTGCCAAGAGCTATAAATTTATGATATACAGCGATAGATGGTTTCAACTTTGTGTAGGAGTACTCCAAGATTTTGTCTATCAATATTATAAAATAAACTAAAGGCCTGCAGAGTTTTGTAGATGTCTACTTTGCTGAACTTCTTGTCGTTGTAGTTTTGTATGAACTAACACAAGACATCTGAGCGCAAGACGTGTAAGTGGAAACCTTTTAGTACATATGTGGCAGTATTAAAGTAACACAAGTGTTGTAGTTGCGTACGGAAACATGTTATCTCCACCAGAATATCATTTTCTGTAATTACGAGATAAGTATCTCTTAATACGATATATCTATCTCGTAATCACGAGATAGCTATCTCGTAATTATGAGATAGAATATTTTATTCTGGTGGCACTAACAGGCTTCCGTAATTGCGCACTCAGACTAATAAGTATCAGGTTGCATTACTCTTGCACATCGTTAAGTCGGAAGCACTGTCAGAACAAATTAATGGCGCATACGCGGTAGAAGTAATGTTTTCAAGAAGGAGTTATGCCATGCATGGAGAAATGTGCAAACTTGCAACGAGAAAGTTCATTTCTGGGAAAAGTATCCAATGAAATACAATATATCCATATATGATGGTCGAAACTCAATCTGACTCGGCACTCTTGAACAACTGATCGCTGTTAATGAACAACCGCGAAAGGTCATGAAAGCGAAGATGCTGGTCAATGAGAAAACCGTCACGTTCCACATTGATTGCGTTTCTGTTTCCGCGACTGAAAAAGAAACTTCATAGACATTCTGTCGACACACAAGTATTATTGCTAGTCCTTGGCCTCCTGGCATCCGACCTACCAATTGGCAGTATATATCAGAACACACAGCGATAGTTATTTAGAGGTATATTGACTTACACTTTTTTAATGTGGATTTTCTGGAAGGCCTTTCGTTTACCCGAGACAATTGGGTGGTGAGCCTTTCACCCGATTGCGCCAAAGTGTAAACTAGTGGTTTGTGGAGACAAACTAACAATGATAACTAGCGTACGCCCATCCGTTGAGCAACACACCAAGGGCAGCAGTTGTCACAATTAAAATCTTCCATCTCACACCTCTATTGTGAAAGGATTGGATCTCCTCTTGCACCTTGACTTTGAGCTTGCTTGGACCGCAGATTGGGCACTTTCGATCCAAACAAGACTGCGTTGGCTCCTGGCAGAGGTTTTTTCTGACAGTGCATCTTTTCCATCAATTGGTTCCCACTAGTGGTTTGTGGAGACAAACTAACAATGATAAATAGCGTACGTCCATCCGTTGAGCAACACACCAAGGGAAGCAGTTGTCACAATTAAAATATTTTGAATTTAAATTCGTTACCTTAACCATTTAGTTCCCCATGTCGCCAATTACGGCAATGCACGCAGTAGACGATAATTTTGCAATTTAATGCTAGCTGCGTTTGTGTTTTTCAATGCATCGTCAATTGGTAGATCATATGCCAATGGTTCGGGGAACAATACAAAAAGGCGACTGGTTCTCGCCACCTGAGAGGAGATGAGCTTACAATGCTCAAATGTTCGTGTGTGTGTGTGTGTGTGTGTGTGTGTGTGTGTGTGTGTGTGTGTGTGTGTGTGTGTGTGTGTGTGTGTGTGTGTGTGTGTGTGTGTGTGTGTGTGTGTGTGTGTGTGTGTGTGTGTGTGTGTGTGTGTGTGTGTGTGTGTGTGTGTGTGTGTGTGTGTGTGTTTGTTAGTTGTGTTCTATTCTATCATGAAGATCACTAGGCAGGTACTACGAATTGGCCACAGAATGCACAGTCTGCTTTGCACCATTGGCATGATTATATAACCTGCCTCGACTGTTGCATGGCAAAACATCATACTATAAAACCATCACAAGCTCTAGTAATGTTATGAATAGAATATAGAAATGCTAATTTACGTAGTGCCACTCACATCAACGGAACCTGCAGATGACGCACAATTCAGCAGCGCATCTCATTATTGGTGGCCGCAAATGAAAACACATAACTCCAGTTTCGTTAGTTGTTCATTGGCCAACCATTTGTCAATGTTTTGAATTCGTGCTTCTGGGGTTGGTTTATTGCGCCATACACCATTCCGCACCTGTGGAACACTGTGCTGCAGTGGCAGGCGGAGCGAGCCTACAGCAGTGAGAGGCGATAATCTATTGCTGGGTTCAAAGCAGTGCAAAAGACACGTATATGTTTTGTGCAGCCATTAAATAATAACATCATTGTTTCTAAAACTGAAAATGACGTTTACTTACGTATTTGATTTAGTAACTGGTTTTCACATATTTTGAATTATGGTAACTTGTTTTATTGTTTTTAGCTAATTTGTATTTATTTACATGTACCTTTGTTTAACTGTTAGCAAACTTTGCGTAATTTATTATTATTTACTGTATTTAATTGTAACATCGTGTATTCTAGAAAATAACCACACCACACACGCACACACACACGCGCGCGCACACACACCCACACGCGCACACACACGCACACAAACGCACACACACGCACACACACACACGCACACACGCATATACGCACATACGCACACACGCACACGCACGCAGACGCACACGCACACGCACACATACACGCACACATACACGCACACATACACGCACACATACACGCACACATACACGCACACATACACGCACACACAGACACACATACACACATACACACATACACAAGCTCGCACGCACGCACGCACACGCACACACACACACACTCGCACACACACACACACACACACACACACACACACACACACACACACACACACACACACACACACACACACACACACACACACACACACACACACACACACACACACACACACACACACACACACACACACACACACACGCACACTTTGTAATCCTCCTTCAAACATTACACAGATACATCTTGAATAAACTAATACTTCGGATATGACTATATTCTTCATTACTACGTCACTTATTCGAACTGATTCTGAAGAAACAGGCCCTAGTCCTACATTGCTACGTGCGGTTAATTGGCGTCAGAATTAACATAACCAAGTACGTAGCAACACACGGCCTATATGAAGCTCAGCCGTCGCTAAAGAGAACTACAGCGAACGTCATTGGCCCGGAAAGACGTATCACCTTTGGCGTTGCGCCAAACAGGTCGGCAGGTAAGTGCGCGGTACGACATCATCTATTCGTGTGCCACAAACAAGTTCACAATAAATGGTTTACATTCGTCAACATGTTGTCGTTTTTTTACACATATCATATGGCACCAGTGAAGTACGTTCAAAACACTATCACGTTCAAAACACCGCGATAGTGTTTTGAAACTTAGTTCTCAACAATATTTTGCACTTACGTACAAAACACTTTTGTTAGTTTGAAGAAGGTAGATTTCATTAGATAAACGATACACATATGAACCAAAACCTGGTCAAGATACATATATACGAGATATTGTAGAGTTAGACTTGATAGAAAAAACTCATGGCAAGATTGTATGAGACAACAAAGATGTCGATTTTATGTTAAAGTGATCAGTTTGGAATATGGAGACTGTATTATGTTGAACCTACGGTTGACAACATTAGAACGTTTACACAATATCGAAGTATTGTACATAGTTACCTATCAAGAAATGTGTTTGTTTCCTTGAGAGATAACAGTATACAGTATCAATGACCCAGAAAACGGGATCTTTTATCCATTCAAACACAATCGAAATGTCGTCGAGTGTAAGTATTTTGAACATGCAACATCGGCGTACATCTGTTTGTGTTGTTACAACTGGCAACGCCTCTGTGCTATGCAAATTGGAATACTTCTACCTTCTGTGACATTCGTCATTTTCTTAATACTGCATTTCGTTTTGTTCGTCTAATTTCCACTTTTTCCAGTTCGACGAATAAAGTGAAACACTTTTAATTTGTTGTATTTGTGTTTCAGACGAAAGAAACAACCAAGTTGAGCTGACCAGTACCTCCATACGATAGTTACTCTAAGCATGGCAGCGTTATTTCTCACATGCAGCCACACAGCCAAATATGTTACAGCATTTAGAAATTAAAAACGAACATGGCCCAGTTTCAAAATGACAGCGTAGTGGAGAGTGGCGGGAATGTGTCCAAAGACAACGTACGATTAGCGAACGACTACGCCAAGATCGCCTACACTATGACCGCTTCCCTCGGCATTATTGGAAACCTCATGGTGATTTTTGTTATCGCAAAGAGTGCAGCGATGCGCAAAACATTTACTAATGTTTTCATTTTGAATCAAAGCAGCATCGATTTCATGGCTTCGGTGTTAATCCTGGTAACAACGCTAACCAGGAAGCCAGAACATAACTTGTCTGGATTTACTGGAGAAGTATACTGTCGACTGTGGTTGACCGATTTTCCGTTGTGGAGCCTGCTGGTATCTTCGTCGTACACACTGATGGCGTTGACGTTTGAACGCTACATGTCTATTGTACATCCGATATCACATCTCAACTGGTTTTCGATGCGAAAGGTTCTACTGATGGCTGGTGTGGCCTGGTGCCCTGGCTTCGCACTGAACTTCTGTTTCCTCGTCGCGACTACTCAAGTTATTGATGGGCGTTGTAAGGTTGTTGTAGTGTATGCCAACGAATCGTGGAGGAAAGCGACCGGCGTGATCGTGTTTGTGATTCAGTATCTTATCCCGACACTCTGTTTTATCACCTGCTACAGCCGTATATTTCTCTATCTTCGGAGTCGCGTAGGAGATGAAGCGCATGCGAGCGACAACGTGGTTGTGACACAGAAGGCACGCATCAGGCGTAACGTTCTCAAGACATTGGTGATCGTCGTTTTCTTTTACACCGCCTGTAACTCTTGGAACCAATTCACGTTTCTTGCGTTCAACTTCGGTGCCCACCTTGATTACACGAGCGCCTTCTATCACTTCACCGTCATAACGATGTTTGCCAACTGTTGCATAAACCCATTCATCTACGCATTCCAGTATCAACGATATAAGACAGAACTCCGTAAGTTATTCTGCAAATGCATTAAAGCCACGTCGACCGTTGCACCGGCGTGACTGTTTAGCAATGGTACTTATTCAAGCAAGAACGAAAGTCAAAATGATCCCAGTTACATGTTGACGCTTGAATTAAATTAAACACTGGTATGGAGATGACAAACAGTTCTATATTGTTCATGAACATTAGTATGTATATATGTGGATGTGTTGTTAAGTGGTATCTATTCTTATATAGTAAGCTTTCAATTTACCTGACTCGTCTTAGATAAACGATTCTTAACCTTTTTTGGCTGCGGACGTAGTTGGAAGGATCGCACGATTTTGGTAATGTTTTATAGAGATAGTAATTATTACTTTACTCCATGCTGGTGGTAATAAAGGGACTGACAATCCAATAGAAAACATAATGTGTCTGGATATGCTGGTTAAGGCGTCTGTGAAAGTGTACTTTGAAAGCTTCGATGATGCATTTTCTGCGGAATCATATAGAATATGCCTTGCATGCAAGACGAAACATTTACACAAAATATCGCGTGAATTTGAAATGCCGTGTGTTATTATATCACACTGTTTTTCAAATTCGTGCAAAATTTGGAAAACATAATTCGTCTAGCATTCATCTGGCAAGTGCAAACAAAACAATGAAAGGAAACTTACGACAGTCACTGCAGGCTCTTTACGGCCCACTCAAATTGGTTCGGGATCAAGGGGTTAAGAACGGCTGTATTAGATCTTTAGCAGGTTATGTCTAACATACGCAATTGTACGATTGTCTTACATATGCATTTGGTGTTTAATATTATGTCTGTGTTATCCAATACAGTAAATGTTTGTAAACAAAACTAATCTTAACAACGCATATGGACTGTTTCCATTGTATATATCACAAGTATGCAGAGATTGTTTGCATAATGCAGCATAATTTATTGCCAGTTATTTTAATACAATTTATAAATTCTTTTGGAATATGCTATTTACATAGAATGGTAATTACGGTTATAGCACGCATGTATATGTTTCATAGCTTAAACACGCAGCATACTGTTGATTACAACTTTATAAAAACTCTCCTCAATAACCCGTGCAGTGCTACGGTTACAGTATTATGACTAGATACCTTGTGTATAATATGCGTATTTATTTTTTACAATAGTGTAATTTGCGTACACTTATAATACACTACTCGGTACACATATGTTATGATTAAGCCATTTAAACGTACGTGCAGCTAAAGGCAGCCTATAAAGGCAACTTGTGATTATTTGTTATGTTGACCATTTGTTATGTCAAAGTGGAGACCAATGATCTTAGTGGAGCTATGAGCCACCGCCTCTTACTTTATTAGTAACGATTACTCTTTTCATCTGGCGAGGTTTGTGGAAGCAGGTCACGCTACTTACTAAGATATTGCCATTTGAATAATGACGCCTGACACACTGCTTGCAAAATCACGAATGTATGTGTTTCAATCTATAAAATATGTTTGAGTAAATGAATGATGTTTTGTTGTTTTTCTTGTGCATCTTCCAGGTAATGGACGATTGTCCGTGATAACTTAATAATGTATTGACAATAACGGACATACGTTCTGTCATCATCTGAAATACACGTCGCAGATATTAGTTTAACACGAACATACGTTCTGTCATCATCTGAAATACACGTCGCAGATATTAGTTTAACTTTCGATAACACTCGATTTGGGACCAGGCACCCAGGACCCAAGTTCCAAAATGAATTGATCCGTGGGTTCTGTAATATAGCCGCTCCCTGCATGTTATATACATACGTAGCCTATGTATTACGGACGGATCCCGTTGACTTCGGATTTCTCCGGTGCTGGTCGGATCAGATAATAAACGACGGCCATGTTTCGTTCAGTCTGATAAATGGTGTGTTTCATTTAAAAGCAGCAATCATACAGGTTCATATTTTGATAAGAGCAACCGTTATGTTTATTTGAGATCAATAGATTATTTATTCCAAATGAATAGCTGTATCATAGATAAATATGCATCTACAAATATGTCGCTGGATGTATGCAGGAATTTTGAATTGTTTTAAAATTATTGACGTTTCAAATCCTGAACGCTTCACACAGGCACCAGCATTCGCCGCGTCAAAGCTACTTCTGGAATGACGCCATCTGTCGCATTTCGCATTTTTTCTGATGGAGCTGCGTGTAATTTTGGCGTCTTTCAATCAAGTTACTGATTAATACAATATTTCTTATTTCTTCACTTCTGCGGCCAAGACAAATTCAATGAAAAGTGAGTTTCAACGGTTATACTTCTGCGTTCAAACTCCATGAGATCAAAGTTCACGCAGGGTTGGCTGGCAGTAGCGTAGCCGTACTCATAGGCATATGCAATAGTCGTATTATAATTACAATTTCGATAATCACATGTTAACAAGGGAGAGAAACCCTTTTCATAGCAACCGTCCAACATGCCATTTATTGGCCGGAAGTCACAAAGAGCAAGAAAGCTCTCCTCCTTGCCTCATCAAGAGACCGACGAGGAACGCAACCGGCGCCGTGCGTCTGTTCGCGCCAACACTGCTGCTACCCGTCAGAATAGGCGTAGGTGCCTTCATCAGGCTACCATACCTCAATAGGCACGTCAACACACCCCCACGTTCAGCAACATGTTTATAACGGGACCGAAACAGACATCCCTGTGGCCCTGAACCACGATCCGGTCAACTTCCTGGTCATTATTTGCATGGGCGGTATGGACCGAGTCTGTAAATTCTGCTATGCCAAAAAAATTGCAACCGAAACTCCGGTCATGTGTTGTGCATTTGGAAAAGTCCACATTCCGCCCTTTCCACCGCTCAGCCGTCATGCAGAGCCTTGTGGGTGGGACCCATGAACATAGTCGCCACTTCTTACACAACACCAGGCTGTATAACAACGCATTCTCCATGACGTCGATGGGCATCCAGGAGGCAAATGTGGAAAGCTGGAATCTTTGCTTTCGCATCCTCGGCAAAGTCCACCACAGGATTGGAACACTGCTGCCTGTCCCTGACGCCGAGCCAGCATACCTGCAGGTCTACTTTCTAGACAGTCATGCAGAACAAACTGAGGATACAGTGGTCTCAAGCGCCAACTCCTCCTACAGTTGACACAGCAACTCCATGTCTACAACGCGTTTGTCAGACAGCTGAAGACTGCCAATGATTGAGATTGCGCTGCAACAAAACAATGGTAAAGAGTGGAAGATCGTCATCAACGAAAGCAAACGTCCGACAGGCGAGCACAGGCGCCGCTACAACACACAGAAGTTCAACGAAGTGGCCATCCTGATGCCAGAGGAGCCGACGCACCATCGCGACATTGGTCTGCGGTTGCGTGATGGTAGTCTGCTGCATATAAGCGAGTTTCATCGGGCATACGACCCCCTCCAATATCCGCTTTTGTTTTCCGCAACCGACCATGAACCAGTACTACGCAGTCATCCTCGTGGTGCGAGAAGGAAACTACTTGCTGTTGTTCAGTCGCCTCATCCAGCAGTTCATCACAAACTGTTTCTGCAAAATTAACTCTGGAAGGCTCAACCACATGAGACAAGAACAAACAGCCCTCAGGGCAAACAAGTACCATGACCTGAAAGACTGCCTGCTCTCAACTGACGGTGACATGCGCAATGTCGAACGACGCGTTGTCCTGCCATCCACATACACTGGTGGGCCGCGTTTCAAGCACGAGCGACAAAATGATGCAATGAGCATCGTTCGGAGAATGGACCGGCCAGTTCTTTTCAGCGATGGAGGCAGTTCACGCTGGTCTACCGACCACCAAGCTAACCGCCTTCTTCGAACTCTGCAGAGAAAACTGATTTGCACAAGGATTGAATACGTCGACGTGCCGGAGTATTACACTTAGCAATCAGACGCGGCTGGGGGAAGGTCTTGGAAGAGACGGAAGCAATGCTAACCCGTAGAAGGCACAACGGTGTACTGCGATGGCGGCGGCGACGACGGCAGCGACAACAGCGACGGCGGCGGCGGCGGCGGCGGCGGCGACACCGACAGCGGTGGCACCAAGGGCGGCAGCAGTGACAGCAGTGACAGCAGCAATAGCAGCGGCAGCAGCAGCGACAGCAGCGAAAGCAGCAATAACAGCGGCTGCAGCAGCGACAACAGTGGCTCCAGCGGCGGCAGCAGCAGCGACAGCAGCGGAAGCAGCAACAACAGCGGCTGCAGCATCGACAGCAGCGGCATCAGCAGCGGGAGCAGCGACAGTAGTGGCACAAGCGTGGTCAGCTAAATGTTGTGCCATCAATGCACAATCTATTCGTAATAAGACAAGTGAATTCACTGAGTTTGTAATTGAGAACAACCTGGACATAATTGTTACGTGCGAAACGTGGCTTAAACAAGAAGATGATGGTGATTATCGGTGACATAACGCCAACTGGATATTGTCTCAAACAAATTCCCCGCTCGGCACCAAAGCGAGGCGGAGGCATCGCCTTAATGTACAATACAGAATTTAATGTGCGTTCCAGAGACACAGGCCTGTCACTAAAATCATTTGAGTTCCTGTCATCTGAATTCATCACCCCAACTGTATCCATGTGCTTGGTTACCCTCTACCGTCCACAGCAGAAATCCACCAGCTGTTCCTTCAGTGAATTCATCGAAGATTTTACATGACTGATTGACAGCGTTTTATTTAACCCAATGCCTCTTATTATCGCAGGAGATTTCAATATTCATGTTGATGACCCGTGTGACAATTAGTGCCAACGCCTTCCTACGCATCCTCTCCAGCAGTGGTCTACAGCAAATTATCCATAGTGCTACTCACAAGAAAGGTCACATTCTGGACCTCTTGATCACTAGAGAGTCTGACTCACCTGTCATCGACGATATCAGTATCACTGACGGGATATCTGATCATTCAGCGATCATGGGGAAAATCCGCCTACGGCGACCCCGAGTTCAGAGAAAAATGATAAAATCACGCAACATTTGTACAATTAAAATTCCATCTATCTGCTATCTGCACAAGTTGAGAGATACAATAATGTTCTCATCCAAGCTCTTGACAGGCATGCTCCGATGAAGGAACGGTGCGTGTGAAACGTCGCCCAAATACTCCGTGGTTTGGTGAAAACATCATGACAAGGAAGCACTTACGGCGCCAGCTTGAGAATAAATGGAGAAAATCATTGACCGCCAAAATTACTGCCATCAGAAGAAAGTAGTAATTCATCAAATCAAACTGGCAAAATCGCACTACTATAATCAGCTATTCATCGACATCGCTAAAGACCAAAGGCGAATTTTCCGTCTGACTGACAAACTCCTTCACCGCCGACAGAATTCGCCCTTTCCGTAGTGTGAATCTCAGCAGGATTTGGCCCATAGTTTCCATCTCTTCTTCACTGAGAAGGTAAAGCGGATCCGAGAGGAGTTTGATATAGTAGATTATCTGCATTTTCCTACGAGAGATCTCCCATCGCCTGAATTCGCGAGCTTTCGTGAACTGTCTAAGCAAGATATGCAGCATATACTCTCAAAGTCGCCAGGAACAACCCGTGACTTGGATCCAAATCCATCTTCACTACTGAAGAAGTGTGCCGATGCCGTATTGCCAGCGATGACACTCGTTATCAACAATTCAATGAACTCGGGTGTTGAAGAAGGCAAACCTGGACCCAACTGTGATTACCAACTATCGCCCTATATCAAACTTAAGTTTCCTCAGTAAGACACTGGAGCGAGTGGTAGCCAAACAACTGTCTTCATTCCTGACCGACAATAATCTTATGGCTGAATACCAGTCAGTCTATCGTGCACACCACAGTGTAGAAACTGCAATAGTAAACGTTTACAATGATCTACTGCAGGCCATGAACTACGGCAAGATTACCCTTCTTGGGTTACTCGACCCATCCCCAGCTTTTGACACTGTCGACCATTCTATACTTTTATCTCGCATGACCAGCTACTTCGGAATATGCGGTGTTGTACTTGACTGGTTCCAATCCTACTTGAGCGACAGAACCTGCTGTGTGCGCATTGACAATGTAACATCGGATACATCGCAACTAACACACGGACTCTCGCAAGGCTCTGTCCTAGGGCCAATACTTTTCTCAATGTATACGATACCCATTGCTGATATAATCAGGAATCATGGCCTCAATTATCATTGTTACGCGGACGATACGCAAATATACCTCGTAGCCGATCCCATACAGTCAAACAACAATGACGCAATACAGCAAATTGAAGTGTGCCTTGACGAGCTACGTCAGTAGATGTCCCAGAACTTCCTCAAGCTGAATGATAGAAAGACAGAATCATCGTCGGATCCAAACAACATAGGTCAAAGGTCAGCATCACACAGATCAGAATGGGCGACACCATGGTTACTCCTTCGGACAGCGTCAGGAATCTTGGTGTTATCTTTGATGAGAACCTTTCCATGGATAAACATATCGCCGCTGTATCCAGAGCCGTGTGTCTGTCAGTTCGTAATATTGGCCTGATTCGTAAGCACATCAATCAGCCGGTTGCGGAACTACTTACTCACGCTCTCATTACCTCTAGACTGGACATGGGCAATGCTCTGCTTCACGGCCTCAACAAATCACAACTACCACGACTCCAGCGACTACAAAACATTGCTGCCAGACTGGTCACACATCACATCTGTCCTCAAACAACTACACTGGCTGCCAATCGAACAGAGGGTCATCTACAAATCTCCACGCTTATAGTCAAGACAATCCACCGAGTCTCTCCTACCTATTTGTGCAACCTTGTCAAACAGTATCTGCCATCCCGTGAAAATCTGCGTTCTGCAAACAAGATGCTCCTAGTAGAACACAAACCGAAAAACTCGTGGGGAGCACAATCGTTTATAGTATCCCCAGCAACGATCTGGAATGCGCTTCCAAACAATGTTAGAGCTACTGCAACAACCAACACAGCCTTGAAAACCCACCTCTTTAAAATATATTTAGAATAAGACATGATGTGGACATGTGGACATTTCCTGGACATTGTATAATACTGATCTTATACAATTTATGAATACATTTTTATTGTATTTATTATTGATTACATTACTTTTAATATCATAACATTTATTGTGTATGCTAGATATAGATTTTTTGAAAGGTTGTATTAACGAGTCTACATTACATTATAACGATATTTGTTATTGATTTTATGATGTATAATTAATGATACTCATTTTATAATTTCTAGAACGTTGCTCTTATTATTTTAGAATAGTGCTTTTCTAATTCTAAAAAATACTACTTTAAGTCATCAATGGTCAAATACTGTGCAAGCGCCACGAGCGCCTCTACGGCGGATACCGGCGCTAAACAAGTCTCCATTATTATTATTATTATTATTAGTGCCGTCGGATTATGATCTACCTTTCACGTTCCGTCGCCTGCAGTTTCCAACCCGCCCCAGCTTCGCCGTGACTGTCAACAAAAGCCAAGGACAGACTTTCAAGGGGTGCGGCGTCGACCTTTCCTCGCCCTGTTTTAGCCACGGTGTGCTGTTTGTTGCCGTCTCACGAGTTGGACAAGTCAATAGATTAACCATTCTGGCACCGATAAACAACACCCGAAATGTTGTGTTTCACGAGGCACTGTGATAAGAGACCCGGTACCAGCGCAGCCATCGCCGTCAGCAATATATCATTTACTACGGCAATCATCGTTTGTACCCGCCGTCAGCAATGTATCGGTAACTAGCTCAAACTCTTTCTGCACGCCGTCAGCGACATACAGTTTATCAGTACAATGAACTGTATGACTTCAAAGGCCTACTGTAAGTTTTTATTGTACCCCTTATGTGGATTAAATTAGAAAACACATATGACTGCCTCTTTACCCCGAGCAACGCCGGGTAACTCAGCTAGTAATTTTATTTATCCCAGCCTTACCAATTGCAATATCGCCCTAGAGGCCATTCCTCGTTATAAGATAACACTGTTAATGATAACAACTACATGACATTGATTTATGGGTTATAGAAAAAATGTGAGAAATGATTCAACGTTCCCCTCCTTCCCTTACTTAGGTATAATTAGTGCATGTCATGTTGATAACACTAAGCACATTTCATCTTTCGGAAATGTCTTTATAGCGAAGACAACGCACACAGTATATTGTGGGTTAATATATAAAATAACTGTCTTGCACGTTCAATAAACACATTATTGTAATGTAAAATACTGCTTTCGTCTCACACTGTTTGCAAGATAAAAAATACTCGATCGCCATTTGCAAGTCTGTAGCTTTATACAGCGTCTTTAAAAGGACGCAGACAGTTCCTAGTTTTTCATATATCAATTAGCACAATGTTCTATACTAACTATGTTGAGGGTATACTGCCCGCCAAATTAATCGTGTTTAGTAAGCCCATAACAAGGTTCGCGATTCGGAAGGTACGACCCCGGATCATGTTCAAATACTAAACAAAACATCTTGTTTCATATACGACGTTTTAGTGGCAATACGGCTGAGTCGGGCTGAGTTTACTGCAATACCCTTTGATGTTCAACGATGTCCCATTGTCCCACGTTCAACGCAGCAGGCTTCTCATTACAAATTACTACGGCCGTTAATTCCGGTTAGAGGAACTGACTGGTTCCCTTTAATAAAAGACATAAAACATATTCGGAATGTGTACCTGCAGATAATTTATAAAGGCAGCGGGTCAACACTCGGGCTTGTTCATAGCCAACGAATGGTGTGCAGCTAGATAGATCCTGTGATTAACGCTGCACGGGGGGTACTAAAAGGTTGTCAGACCAGACGTAATGGCAATGGACCTACCTTTAATGTTCCTACATGTATTGCAGGTAAAGCCACCTAACTACTAATGACTCATTTCTAAGCATCTTCATCGTTGTTGAGATTTTATATGGTTGACCAAAAACCGACCACGCTTCGTAATAACCCACTAACTGCGTTAAAAGAGAATAGACGAACAGATTAACAGATGCTCACCACATTTATGTGGAAGATGAAAATCGTAAAATGACAAACTGGATACAGACACAAATATCACCGTACACATCAATAATTGTCCGAGAGGCGATGTTGCAAAAAGGGCACGTTTAGTGTTCATGAAGGGAATGCCTTTAGAATACTGAACATTTTATTGCTGCGTAGGTTACAATTAAATATGAATTACAGTAAGTTGAGGGACTCACAGTTCTATCATCTGTTCCCCGAATTGTGTGCACCCGGGAATGTCCTTTAAAGAAGACAAACAAACTATTTGATAACCATTTGAAACATGGAAATGTGACAACATATGATCTCGAATTGCTGTATGTACACACACACACACACACACACACACACACACACACACACACACACACACACACACACACACACACACACACACACACACACACACACACACACACACACACACACACACACACACACACACACACACACACACACACACACACACACACACACACACACACACACACACACACACACACACACACACACACACACACACACACACACACACACACACACACACACACACAAACACACACACACACACACACACACACACACACACACACACACACACACACACACACACACACACACACACACACACACTCACGCACACACGAGGTTATACAATTACACATATTGTTATATTTCTGGTTATAATACGTATGCTAACAGTTTTAGTATTAAAAAAAAAAGAATAATCCACTAAACCAAGGATCAAAACGTTTCAAAATTACCTCGAGTCTAAAAAGTCCTCTTATTAAAGTTTGCTTCAATTTTATACAAAAATCTAAACAACTATTGGACATATTTCAACAAATGAACAAATGAGGTATCATCTTAAGGTTCATTATCTGTGGAATCAAAAAAAGATGCAAAACTCCAGTTTAAAATGTTGAACTTTTGTATCTGCCCACTCACAACAAATTACATAGTATTATCTCCACAACTTGCCGCGTCACCTAATAGACAGCACAGTAACAGTTATATTTTCTTTTGTACCTGTCAGCTCTCAGTAACTAATATAGCATTATCTCCACAACTTGCCGTTTGTACCAACCCACTCACAGTAAATTATATAGCATTATTTCCACAACTTGACGCGTCACCAAGACCCAATCAACAGCACAGTAACAGTTCTATTTTCTTCTAGCACTTACATCATGATGCCTATTCATCTGCGGCCATTCCGCAGTCCACTGATGAATAATAACCGCACGTGCATACGAGGCAGTATCACGAAAGGTGTGCTGCAGACTGATGAAAGGATATCCGAAAGGCCAACCACAAACATAACGCTAATGTACTAATGACACGCACGCACACGTCGGTAAATAAAGAGAAAGGCTTGGTTTGTGACTTTGAATGAAATGCAGGCGAGCGAGAGCAGCCTGCGACTATTCATCATCGTGCATAGAGGAGATAATTTAATAAAAATGGATGTTCAGACGACGCCTATGTATACTTGCACAGGTCAATGGTGGATTAGAATAGAAGATGATATAAGGGCACTGTTCACGAAACGTTGAGAAACTATGTTAACAGTAATATAATTGCCACACATCCTTCTACTCAACGTTTAAGAGACTGAACTTCGATGAAGTTTCTTTGTTCTGCGATGAAATTTCTTTGTATCAATAATAATTATCCATTTTTTTGTAAATCACTTACTCTATTTCTAAGTAAATCCGACGACGTTTGATAAAAATGGCGAATAGTTTTATTAACAAATAATTAATTTTTGTATAAAAAAAGTATAATATATGGTAATGGTAATGAGACTAACGTAACGCATGCGCAGTGTGGTATAAGAAGAGTAATTTGGCATTGGAACCTTTAGCGATTACGTGACATTCGGTCTCATATCCTAGCAACAGCCTTTGCCAGGCTTTGGCGGGGTGTACACAACAACTGCAAGAAGGCGCGTCAGCGCCTTTTGCAATCAAATGAGGAAAACACACCACTAGTTTTTCAGCTGCACATCTTTGGCCGGTCACCTTAAGAAATTGTATATTACTGTAGGGCGTTAGTCACTATTCATCAAAATACTGCTGCATCGTTTCGATTCCATGGTAAACAATACACAACATTCGATTGCGTATAGCCAAGATGGCGGAGCACCTTAACGACTGGATATCAAATAAGGACAATGACGTACGACTAATGGACTCAATTGCGATGGATTTGGCACGACACCGTCATTATCTCATGTTAAAAGGGTGTCTCGCAAGAACTGGCGATATCACAAACTAGCTTTAAACAATGACTGGATTTTAACTCAGGCTTAATGGCACACAACTCATGTGAGAGAATCCGTCTTCAAAGTTCGTCTCTAAAAAAAGGCACACAACTCATGTGAGAGAATCCGTCTTCAAAGTTCGTCTCTAAAAAAACTTGTTCTCATTCCTGCATTGTTATTTTACTATGAAATTTTACAAGACTGACGCGACGGTATAATTCTAGAAAGTTAACGTCTGTGTAATATATATATATATATATATATATGCTTGTTAGAATATGCGAGTTTTTCTCAAATCAGAATAAACGTGAGATCGGTAATTACAAATTAACTACTACTTTATCGACAGCATGCAAACATATTGTCAGAAAAGTGTAATTGAGAAAATGAAACAGGGGTTAATTACCAACGCAGAACATTAATATTTGGTTTGTTGAAATCAAGAAAGATGACATTTCAAAACGTTATTCTAGTGTAGTGCTAAAAACATAACTGTTCCTGATAGATCGTCATAAATCGGTATTTATCACCATCTTTAGACTTGGTGGAAACCAATTGTGCTGGGGATATGATCGATGCGAGCGTATTATAATTAAATCATTATTATTATATTGTTGGTGTGTTTCAAAGTAATGTTAACATACATGTAATGATATATGATTTCATTTCAAATTTTATGTTCCTGATCAAGTAGGAAATACCATGTTGGACAGTCGGTGTTGGTGTATACTAAAAACGGGATGCAAACTTATGCAATGCTTGTGCTAAAAAGGAGAGCCACACAAACAAATCAAGAACCGTGAAGCGGCATTGTTCAAAATACAAATTATGTATTAGGTGGTAAAAGCATGCGATTCGGTACGTTTGCAGAATGAAATGTATGGATCATTTTACGGTATTGGGCCATCTGAAATTATATTATACTAGAGTAGGCCGCCATATTGAAATTCAAAATGGCTGACGTTAAAAGACATTTTATTGTTATAGAACAGATGATGTTTAGTATGTAATGTTTATTATACAAAGAGTAGAACACAGTGTGCTGAGCAGTTTTTGCGAATACATGTTTATCACCACTTGAACATGTGATGGTGAAAATAAATTAAAATCATGTCCAAAATGTTATTTCTCGTAGAATCGTCAGCATCATCAGCATTGCAACTACAAACTGAATCAAACTGGATAGCGTATGCCTTATATTTTATTTGGTTTTTCAACATACACAAAACACTTTTTATTTTAAATTTTGAATCCAGTTGACGTATTCATAATTGCTTTATTTGTAATTCGTAATACGTATTGGAATGTATACCTAAATATCCATATGTGCGTCAATGTGTACACGAGTACATATAATCAGTTCTTGTATGATGTATGTATGTTGACACATTCAGTAATTATGAACTATAAAAACAAGTCATATGCTATTCTGATTTGTGTCATGTAAATTTTGTTGTTGTTTATATTTATGGGGTGGCTCCTGTACTAGCGATATTATACCTTATCTATTACCTACGGTATTCATTGTATAGCTACGCGTGCTGATTCCCAACCCATGTGGGTGCTATGGTCAACAAAACATCCACAGGTTACCAAATAATTCAATGCTGACCATTTCTCTATGCAGAAAGTTAAGCGCGCGTCTTCAAATAATCCATTGACAGCGCCCGCTAACAGAATAATGATTCGATCAATTGAGTCTGAAGTGCATTTAGACAAAAGGATGCAAGTCCAGAAGTCACCATAATTTCCATAACATCTGAAGAAACCAATAAACATTGAAAGAAACGAATGGATACATGTCACCACGACCAAACACCGAGTGTACAACACGTTTTTGCCACAGACGTTTGTTCACTCGTCGGTGTTATTAAGGAGCATGACAATCTATTTATTGAGGAAAGCAAGGACTTTCATGTCCTAGATATACAGGAGATCGCAGACCTAGCTAGAATTGGGATGACCAATAACCTCGAACAAAGTGGCAAAGAAAAATTCTATGTTTTCAAAACTGAGTGCCACCTCATCAAAAAGACTTGATAATACTAACAGTGGTGACAAGCTAATGTTATTCAGCAGCTACACTTCAACTGTCAATTGGCGCAGTCAACGGATTATTTGAAGAAGCGCGCTTAGTCTTCTGGATAGAGAAATGGTCAGCATTGAATTATTTGGTAACCTGTGGATGTTTTTGTTGACCGTAGCACCCACATAGGTTGGGAATCAGCACGCGTAGATGATTCAGTCTAAGCCATTGCACAATATGTACCATGTCCATATGCATCAGTGTACAATTCCAAATCAATACATCATGATTCATCTCTCAACATAGACTGCACATTGTCTGCGTCTGTGAGTTTGTAGTTGGCATAGGCAGAATGTTGGAGAATGTGTATGGAATAGCTGGCATTTGGTGGGTCCGTCTTTCAGTAAGAGTCATTGTTGTTTGTAGCACTGCAGCTGTCCGCCCACCTCCCCTCAGTCAGTCGTCACACTTTTCAGAGCTGCCATATCTATGTGTACCCACCTAACCGTACTACTAAATTTATTTTCGCCGTACCTATCTGGCCATTTCTACTTTGCAGATTTGCGTTGTTATACATATATCTACCTGCTTCATGTTACTGAATTTTTTGTTTTGTCTTTTCCATATCTTCACCTTCATCTAGTTGCCAAACTGTATCCGCGGCATGACAGCGACAGCCTCATACTCCATGATTTTGTCGATGTATCGCTGTGCACTGAGGTTCCCATCCGTCACCGCCAAGTTATGTCTGGTGTATACAAACGCTAAACCATCAATTTCACCACTTCACCCGTTAGAAGGACCCTTGTATTGTCTCCTTCCAACAGTTCACCTGCTGATTCATTGGTTTTAGCGACATGGTGTTGCAGCAGCTGTGTGACTTGCGTTTCGAAACCTGTCGCACAAATAACTAGTGAGGGTAGTTGATCTTGGAAATGTATGGTTACCGACAGTCGCCCGGTTTGCGGCCTGTCATTTGTTGACTTCATTATCGCTGTACCAGCTGGTTAAACGTGACGGTGCTTTATTGGAACAGCCATGGCGACGAGACACTTCACGACACATGAGCCCACATCCCGGCATGTCGAGAGTGTACCGACTTTTCGTTGCTTTTATCAAGGCTACACACACCACTCCTTAAAACAGTTCCACAGTATTTAACTAATTATCACTAACATTTACATGATTAATATCTGACCATCAGCAGATCAAATGGTGCGTGCCATGGTCTCGTGTGACTGACTAATTAGTTCCATGGTCTCGTGTGACTGACTAAGTAGTTCCATGGTCTCGTGTGACTGACTAAGTAGTTCCATGGTCTCGTGTGACTGACTAAGTAGTTCCATGGTCTCGTGTGACTGACTAAGTAGTTCCATGGTCTCGTGTGACTGACTATGTAGTTCCATGGTCTCGTGTGACTGACTAAGTAGTTCCATGGTCTCGTGTGACTGACTAAGTAGTTCCATGCTCTCGTGTTGTCAGGAATTTACTCAGACTAATTTTCACTCATACGTTTGCCCGGTGTGACAATCACAGGTCACTGTGGGTTATCCTGTATGGTACGCCATTCTTGACAAATATACATGCTTGGCACTGGAAAGCCATTGAGACCAAGCGAGACATTTCGGACAGTATCCATATATGAATATTGTATGAACAGCTTAATACTGGACGGTTGAGGATTGCATCAACACTAGATTACAAATGATGCTGTTCTATTTGAAGTGTGGTGGCATGGGCGTGACGCAGTATGAACGTTGATTAAAACACGAAACCGACAATAGTTGATTGATTATTGTCTGTTCTCCTGTATCCAATAATACAACACACTTTATTAACATACGTAGTAGTACAGGTCTACGCTCGGTCGATTCTGGCAGCAGAACGATTTACTGCAATTACTTGCTATCTTAAAATGATTGCTGGATGGGAGCAATATCACCGGGTCAGGTCTGTCCTGTTGAAGACATGTTTCCAGCTATCCCGACCTCAACTAAATGCTCCAGTTCACAGCTGTTCAACTCTGCCCTTTGAGATCTCTTTCTTGACACCGTCTCTCCATCTTACTTTCAGTCATCCTCCTCTCCTTCAACCACCAATCTTGTGTTCATGCTCTCACTGTCAATACTTCGCCGTTCATTGTCTGTACTTGTCCTACACAATTTATACTACTCCAAATTCCCGTAAATTTCAGGTGTTTCACAGTTACAATCTTTGCTCTTAATTCTCATCATCTCTCCATCTTCTCTCTCTCTCTCCCCTCTCCTCCTACTCTCTCTCTCTATCTCTCACTCACTCACTCACTCACTCACTCACTCACTCACTCACTCACTCACTCACTCACTCACTCACTCACTCACTCACTCACTCACTCACTCACTCACTCACTCACTCACTCACTCACTCACTCACTCACTCACTCACTCACTCACTCACTCACTCACTCACTCACTCACTCACTCACTCACTCACTCACTCACTCACTCACTCACTCACTCACTCACTCACTCACTCACTCACTCACTCACTCACTCACTCACTCACTCACTCACTCACTCACTCACTCACTCACTCACTCACTCACTCACTCACTCACTCACTCACTCACTCACTCACTCACTCACTCACTCACTCAATGTATTACCTTGCCAGTGTATGGGATATATATATATATATGTTATACTGAATAATGCATATCCCCTAATTGGCAATGAGACATTCGTCCACATACCGGGGATGTGTAAAATACCATACATTGAACCACGTATTGACTGCACTGTGAAGGATGAAAGAAATATTGATTAACAGAAGGTAAATTCATATATAGCGAATTATTCCTGAGTCAACATGACTGCCCAGAGTGCTATACACTTCATTCCTTAGCAGACCTGTTCAATGGAACACCATCTCGACTTCTCTGGGAAGCATCCAGCCACGCTGCAATTACTGAAGACCATTTGTACATATATATCCACCACTGTCTCTTGCCAGGTACTCATTCATACAGCTGACTGAACTGGAGAAACGTAGAGTGAGTGAACGAACTTGCCCAATGTACGACACGGCAGCAACATGATTCGTACCAGGGTTCTCTCGATTGAGAGTCCGATGCTCTATCTACTGCGTCACCGCGCTCTGTTATTCGCTCTTTGCAAGTTTTCACAGTGTCTCCTTTCTACGCGATAAAAATATCGTCATAGTTACGTCGCAGGATATCACGGGTGAGTGTGGAGTGTTCGAGCGATAGGTTTATATCAGTGCTGCTGTGCATAGTTATTACGTACAATTCTTCGCGCAACGTGTGATTCTGCGATCGTTCGTAAAGACATATAGAGTTGAGACACATCTATGTGAAGGATACGTGTACGATAGATGATATAGTGACTCCATATCCAACCTGTTATGTCTCCCGGATAACGGTGCTCGGATCGGCCAAGGAATGCGACTGTGCAACAACCAAAAGACAGAAGGACGTACACGCATGCAGGCACGCCAGCACGCACGCACGTACGCACACACACGTGCACACACGCACGCACATACACAACACATACACACACGCGCAGACATACACGCACGCACGCACACACAAACAGACACACTTATACGCATAACATCTTTGTAATTATAATACGTTTTAGGAATTAGTAGCCCAAATTACTTCCAGAATTGTTTAGGTGCCCAGAGGTCATGATGACCTCTCCAAAACAATCATGCAAAGCACGATGAGAATAAGATGCAGGTAAGACAAAACAAAGTACAGTTGGGTGGAAGAGGTCTTGAAATGGTCTTGGAATGAAGAAACATTGTTCGTGAACATGCTGTGTATAAACAGTGTACATATCTCCAGCATTTAAGAAACATAGTGTCGCACAGATGCATGCGTATTGGTATTCAGTATATAATTCAAGTTGTTGAATTGAATGTTCAAGAGAACTACTAGCATATTGTATTAACATAGCTGAACATGACGTACATAATATTCGTCGACAATTATTTTTCTGATTGGATAGTTCAGTAATAGTACAACAAATGCATTTATAAAACTATCATACAGTTGCGCCGACTGACATTACAGCACGATCAGATACTGATCTGTATTGACAAAGTAGAACAACGTGTGTGTTATGTTCAGTCTGACTGACGACATTACAGCACGGTCAGATACTGATCTGTATTGACAAAGTAGACCGACATATGTGTTTATCTCCAGTCTGACTGACGACATTACAGCACGGTCAGATACTGATCTGTATTAACAAAGAAGAACGACATGTGTGTTATCTTCAGTCTGACTTACGACATTACAGTAGGTCAGATACTGATCTGTATTAACAAAGAAGAACGACATGTGTGTTATCTTCAGTCTGACTTACAACATTACAGCACGGTCAGATACTGATCTGTATTGACAAAGTAGAACGACATGTGTATTATCTTCAGTCTGACTTACGACATTACAGCACGGTTAGATAATGATCTGTATTGACAAAGTAGAACGGCATGTGTGTTATCTTCAGTCTGACTTACGACATTAAAGCACGGTCAGATACTGATCTGTATTGACAAAGTAGAACGACATGTGTGTTATCTCCAGTTTGACTGACGACATTACAGCACGGTCAGATACTGATCTGTATTGACAAAGTAGAACGACATGTGTGTTATCTTCAGTTTGACTTACGACATTACAGCACGGTCAGATACTGATCTGTATTAACACAGAAGAACGACATGTGTGTTATCTTCAGTCTGACTTACGACATTACAGCACGAGCAGATACTGATCTGTATTGAGAAACTAGAACAACATGTGTGTTATCTTCAGTCTGACTTACGACACCACAGCACGGTCAGATACTGATCTGTATTGACAAACCAGAACAACATGTGTGTTATCTTCAGTCTGACTTACGACATTACAGCACGGTCAGATACTGATCTGTATTAACAAAGAAGAACGACATGTGTGTTATCTTCAGTCTGACTTATGACATTACAGCACGAGCAGATACTGATCTGTATTGACAAACCAGAACAACATGTGCGTTATCTTTAGTCTGACTTACGACACCACAGCACGGTCAGATACTGATCTGTATTGACAAACCAGAACAACATGTGTGTTATCTTCAGTCTGACTTACGACATCACAGCATGGTCAGATACTGATCTGTATTGACAAACCAGAACAACATGTGTGTTATCTTCAGTCTGACTGACAACATTACAGCACGGTCAGATACTGATCTGTATTGACAAACTAGAACAACATGTGTGTTATCTTCAGTCTGACTTACGACATCGCAGCACGGTCAGATACTGATCTGTATTGACAAACCAGAACAACATGTGTGTTATCTTCAGTCTGATTGACAACATTACAGCACGGTCAGATACTGATATTTATTGACAAACTAGAACAACATGTGTCTTATCTTCAGTCTGTCTTACGACATCGCACCACGGTCAGATACTGATCTGTATTGACAAACCAGAACAATATGTGTGTTATCTTCAGTCTGACTTACGACATCACAGCACGGTCAGATACAGATCTGTACTGACAAACTAGAACAACATGTGTATTATCTTCAGTCTGACTGACGACATCGCAGAAAGGTCAAATACTGATCTGTATTGACAAACTAGAACAACATGTGTGTTATCTTCAGTCTGACTGACGTTATTACTGCACGGCCAGATATTGATCTGTATTGACAAACTAGAACAACATGTGTGTTATCTTCCTTTGGGCGTCATTTAAAAAAATATCAATATATAATGAATAGTATGTGTCAAACCGACGGTGAGTGGCCATTATTTCTTGATTCACAAGCCTTCGTAGCTTTAAAAATATATATCCAATGGTATATCGGAAGCCAATGATACAAGGAAACGAATGCACGCAGTAAGAGGATCACGGCGCCTGGGAGGAGATATACTTACAATGTTCCAAAATTAGCGTAATAATGTTTATATTGCTACAGAGTCATGCCGGCGCAACGGTCGACGTCGGTTCACAACATTTGCAGAATAATTTCCGGAGTTCGGTCTTATATCGCTGATACTGGAAGGCGTATATGATGGGGTTAATACAACAGTTGGCAAACATCGATATGACTGTGAAGTGATAGAAGGCACTCGTGTAGTCAAGGCGGATGCCGAAGTTGAACACGAGAAACGTGAATTGGTTCCAAGAGTTACAGGCGATGTAACAGAAGACGACGATCACCAATGTCTTGAGAACGTTACGTCTAACGCGTGCCTTCTGTACCGCTGCCGCGTTTCCTCTCGCTTGCGCTTCATCGCCTACGCGACTCCGAAGGTAGAGAAATATACGGCTGTAGCAGGTGATAAAACAGAGTGTCGGCACGAGATACTGAATCACGAACACGATCACGCCGGCCGTTCTCTTCGACAATTCGTTGGCAAATATTGCCACAACTTTACAACGCCCGCCGACGACTCGAGTAGTTGGAACGAGGAAACACAAATTCAGTGCGAAGCCAGGGCACCAGGCCACACCAGCCATCAGTTGAACCTTTCGCATCGAAAACCAGTTGAGATGTGATATCGGATGTACAATAGACATGTAGCGTTCAAACGTCAACGCCATCAGTGTGTACGACGAAGATACCAGCAGGCTCCGCCGACAGTATAATTCTCCAGTAAATCCTGACAAGTCATACGCTGGTTTCCTGGTTATTGTTGTTACCAGGATAAATGCAGATGCCAAGAAATCGATGCTGCTTTGATTTAAGATGAAAACATTAGTATACGTTTTACGCATCGCGGAACTCCGTCCGATAACAAAAATCACCATGAGGTTTCCAATGATGCCGAGGGAAGCGGTCATAGAGTAGGCAATCTTGGCGTAGTCGTTCGCTATTCGTACGTTGTCTTCAGATACATTCCCGCAACTCTCCAGTACGCTGCAGTTTTTGAACTGAGTCATGACTTTTACAGTTTATGTTAGACAATGTGGTTACACGTACGCGAAATGTCATTGACGTGCCTAACGTATCGATCACACGGAGGTATTGGTCATGTTAAATGATTCGTCGTTTTTCGTTCGTCTGAAACATAAATACGACAGATAATCAGCATGTGAATACATATCTGATTGATCTGGGGAACAGAGCAGTTATAATAACAAATATTAAAAACGTGGTGTCAATACATTTTAAACTTATTTTCATAGATAGACGTAGGGCAATTTATTGTATACAAACGTAACTATACATAATACAACGGCCTCTCGCTGTAAGGATTACTGATGTAAAGAAACACCGCTTAAAAGGAAAACAATTCAGAATTTCCGATATGCCTTGCATTGTACTATATATACCTATTTGCATAGGTAACGGCGGTTATAAGGAACTGTTCAATAAGTCCCAACGTGTACAGACAGCCCCACTGCAATTGTAAGCTGACGCATATTACAGTCGACGTAGGAAAACAACCACAGCACGAAAATACAAGCAGAGTGCTTTCGACATGGTGATTAATTGCATGACTATTTGAACTCGTAATTTGCACTTACCTGCTACCTTGACCAGTGACACACTTACAGGGGTATGGGTATACACAACATTGATGGTACCATTTTCCAAAGGGGCCAACGACGTCGTTCATAGTAATCCTTTTTATCGACGTCGCTACTACTTATAGGCTGCGCGCCGCTGCGCACAGGGCTATGTTAATGTGAACATCAATTAACTGCATACATTGCCATAAATTGAGGCAATGTGGCGCTTACTTGATTAAGACCAGTGCGGATAAATGAAGTAGTCGTATTCGAAGTCTCCGTTAAACACACCCACACATTCACGCTCACGCATGCACGGAAACACACGCACAAGAAATGTGGCTTGATTTTTTCTCCATATATGTTTGTTCAGTAGCCGTGTACACACATACATGACATGATGTCCATCACGCACAGTTAGCCGCGATATCCGACACGCAAGCTGTTACGATCAATAAATGACATGTGCATTTTTACACAATTCAAACTATTATGGCCAGTTTTGTAATAAATAAGGAGGCCCATTTTGCAATAACAACATAACAATCACATATTTTCCAGAAAAAGAAGATGATGATGAGGACGAAGATGGATAGGATGTTGACGATGAACATTATTATGAAGAGGATGCTGAAGACGAAGACTGCGATGTTGATGAAGAAAATGGATATTAAAATGATGATGATGATGACAATGATGACGATGTTGTTGATGGTGACGATGATGATGATAAAGTTGTATTGTGGACACAGTTCATGGCGTCCATCTTGGATTGTAAGATCGTTAGTTTCAGTGAGCATATGGACCCCGAGTGACCACCTGAAGTCCATTCTGAAGTCCAACTTTCAAGGAAGATTTATTTGGGGTGCCGTGCGGAGATTTCTATTATGCTATATAAAAGCAATGGGAACAGGCAATAATTTATTATGAAATAATTTATTTAATTTACCCTTTGTCTACTCCCAAATACGAAAGAGATGTCAATACAGCTAAAATGATTCGATCAGTATTGCTCATAAAATTCTACACTCTTAAGACAATTCCAGCAACGACTGACGGGATATCTCCATCCTGAAGCTTTCGAATTTTCGCATTAACAAACAGCAATGTGGATATTGGAATATAGCAACTATCCTTATTTGCCATCTACCGAATCCATGCGATCGATGGAGCTACGGATGAGGGGGTAACTAGTGTACTTTCAATATGGCAGCACTTGCGTACAAGACGCTACATGAAGACCTCTCGCCCGTCTACAAGGAGAAGTTCGTGCGTACCTACATGGCAGCCAGATGTCTTCGCTCTGCTGACTCTAACACCCTCGCTGTCTCGAGTTCACGCAGCAGAGCCGTTGACTGCACATTTGTTCGAGCAAGGGCAGCAGAGTGGAACCTACTTGCGGTTGCATTCTTTGCCATCTGCTACAAAAGGATGCCTGTCTCATGGTCCAAACCTTGCCGCGGTGAGAAAACTTGTGTGTCTCAGTGACCCAGAGAGCTGAGCTTTGGCTGCTGACAGGATTACCCAAGCTGGACAAGTCGAAGGTTAGATGCCAGACAGGGACCACCCTCTCCTCGAGGATAAGAGGATTGCTTGTGGCCAACAACCCGAACTGTAAAAGACAAACTGTTACAGAAACACTTACGACAAACTCAAGATAGCAACACAGCTTGAGAAAGGTTGAGAAGCAATAGAAACAGAAACAATATGACGTAGTACAGTGAAAGCCGAGAGGAAGCTGTACGACCGACTGCCCCACAGAAAATCAAGAAAACTACAAAGATTGCTACATGGAACGTCAGAACAATGTATGAAGAAGGGAAATCAGCACAGGTAGCAATATAGATAAACTCTTCGCGATAGACCTGCATGGACGGTGTGAGACCAGATTGTTACAGTCTAGCCAACTGAGACTTACAACAGGAGATATGGTGCTGTACAAGGGACATGACAACGATGATGCCCTTGGGAGGCACAGAGAGCACTCATTAGCTGGGAAGCGATCAGTTCCAGAAATGATTACTGCCAAATTCATCACGAAAAAGAAGAATATAACGATTAACGTGATACAGTGCTATGCTCCCACACACGATGCGGACGAGGAAAGAAAAGACTACAACAGACTACACAATGTACTCGAAGAGCAAAGGCCGAAGGACATTACCATTCTCATGGGCGATTTCAACGCAAAGACAGGAAATAACAACACAGGTTATGAACAAGTCATGGGCAAGCATGGATTAGGACAGAAATGAATGAAAATGGAGAACGGTTCGCAGACCTATGTGCCTTGAACAGCCTCATAATAGGAGGAAGTGTCTTCCCACATACAGGCACTCAAAAGGCAACCTGGAGATCACCTAACCATATTACCGAAAATCAAATAGATCAGGTTTGTGTTGGACAGAAGTTCACACGGTCGCTGCAGGATGTCAGAGTGAAGACAGGGGCTGATGCTGCTTCTGATCACCATTTGATGTTGGCTACACTCACGCTCCATCTTAGGAGGCACACAGCAAAGGGCAGCAGAAAAAGAACATGTTACAACATAGATCTATTGAAGGACAAGGGAACGAGAGAAAAGTACCGGATCAGCCTCTCGAACAGATACCAGGTGCTGCAAGAACTATACGATAGCAAGACTGAACTAGAACCGAAGTGGCAACAAGCCAAGCAGATGTGGACTGGTGCATGTGAAGAGACAGTAGGCAGAACGAAAACACAGCAAAAAAACTGGATGACAGCTGACACATTACTCAAGCTACACGTGCGAATGGAAGAGAAGGCGATGCTGAACAGCATAAAAACTAGAGCAACGAAAGCAGAAGCCCATGCACAGTACACAGAAGCTCAGAAGGAGGTAAAGAGAAGCATCATAAGAAACAAGAGAAGCTTGCTGGACAACCTGGAAACACAGGCAGGCAACAACAAAAAGAAACATTGAAGGTCTCTATAACATAACAAAGAAGCTGAGAAGCAAGTATCAGCAAAGGGGCAAACCAATTAAAGACAAACAAGGAAAAGCCCTCACTACGGTAGACAACCAACTAAAGAGATAGGTGGAGCACTTCACAGAACTATTAAACCGACACACTTCAGAAGATCGCCCAGTTACCCCCACAACACAGACCGTTCTACCCTTGAACTGTGATAAACCAAGCAGAACTGAAATCAAGAATGCTATCAAAAACTGAAGAATGGAAAGGCAGCGAGGGCGGATGAAATACCAGCAGAGGCAATAAAGGCAGATATTAACACATCAACGGAAATACTGTACAACCTCTTCGATAAAATCTGGAAAAACGAAAGAATTCCAGGGAAATGGAGAATGGGACTCTGGGAAGAAGACATAATTCCAGAAGAATGGAGAATGGGACTCTGGGAAGACGAAAGAGTTCAAGAGGAATGGAGAATGGGACTCGTAATCAAGCTCCCCAAGAAAGGATATATCAAAGAAGAATGCAAGAACTATAGAGGAATAATGTTGCTATCAGTCCCTGAAAAAGTGCTGAACAAAGTGATATTAGAGAGGATGAACGAAGCAGTGGATGCAAATCTCTCAGAAAACAACGCAGGTTTCCGACAAGATAGATTTTGCACAGATCATATCGCTACTATGTGCATTATATTAGAACAATCGTTGGAATGGAACTCAGATCAGATCAGATCAAATAATATTTATTGTAACTCATTACAGATACATACAAATCAAACTAAGACAAACCATATATAATAACATAATGATAACAACAAAGAAAGAACATTATATAATGTTATACTCCCTGTACTGTATGTCAATTTCATTGACTATGAGAAAGCCTTCGACAATGTAGACAGACAGACACTCTGGAATCTGATGAGACATTATGGTATTCCAGAAAAGTTACTCTCCATGATCCAGAGCACCTAGCAAGGAATGTCGTGTCAGGTGGTGCATGGAGGACGCAGATAGTTTCGAAGATAAGACAAGGGTTCTTCAGGGATGCCTGCTGTCGCCTTTCCTGTTCATCCTCATGATCGACTGGATTATGAGGACCACCACGGAAGGAAAACGAAATGGCATACAGTGGACACCATGGACTCAGCTGGAGGACTTGGACTTTGCTGATGACCCGACACTACTATCACACACCCACAAACAGACTCAGGACAAAACGAAAATATTTGAATCAACATCAGCAAAGACAGGTCTGAGGATAAACGGTGGCAAAACGAAGATTATGACAACACACAGTAGAAACGACTTGCCAATAGACTTGCTCGTCGGGCACCAGAATCGCTCGGGAAACTTCGGGAAACTTTGACCTCGGTTGACATCCCGTGTCACCATTAGGCAGCCAATCAGCGGTCTCGCTGATACAGCACTTTACATTAACCGTTACCGATTGACGTAAACAAAACATTTCACTACAATAGCACGTGAGTTTCGGAAAACCTTCTGGTAGTCACACTCATTATATATATCCCCATATCCGAATAAGTTTATGTGTGAAGACAATAACATTTAAAGTGTCAAAATCCCACTTGGAAGCCACTCGAAGCTGACGGTGCATTTGGTGACGTATTTAATGGAATGTGGCTGGAGGGGACCATACCGTATTTCAGTGTAAGTACTGTACTTGTGTCTTGTTATAATATCACTACATATATATGATTCAATGTCATCTGATATGGTCATAAATATGTTTCTATACTAATGCCATGCTTCTTAAGGACAAATGTAATTAACATAAAACAATGTAATTATAACAGTATAAAAAATACAATACTGTTTTTTATATTTTATAGATGCAACGATGGCCTGGATTTGTTTGAAAGGAACCCTTTTCTCAGGGTCATTTCCAGATAGGCTACATGGATTCAACATTGGGTCCATATGCCAGTATTTCATTGAAACAAAAGGGGATTTCCGCAGCATCAGAGAGTCCTCTTTCCAAATGTTTGTCCGAGGATATGTACATGTATTAAATTACATCATTTGTTTTAAGCAGTTGCTTATCATTATCATGTATTTAAATAAATATAAAATATTGATAACAAAATAAAAATTAAAAATAAATCCAAAAAATGTATAGTTTTTCGCATTTATGTGACTATGGAAATTCAAAATAAACTATATATAGCTGCAACAGTGGAACAACAGGAGCAAAGAAAATTCAGTGCCAACTTACGACATGATGTTTGAAAAAACAGAAGTACGGAAAAAAACTAGACCAGTAAGGGGAAAGCATCCATCGACCTATGACCTAGATAAGATATGCCAGAGTGACATTAGAAGTGCAAAAAACTCATCAGTGATCTAGAACAATTCAAAGAGGAGAATGCCCAAGATGTACGCGTTCTCCCCGTACTGGATAATGACAATCCAGTTGCCTCGACATCGGTACAGAAACCTCTGAGTACCATAGCAGAGGAACTAGAAAATAACACAGAGGGAGTGCGTAAAAATGCTGAAATGTCTGCTGCACAAAAGGTGGATGGAATTATGGGAGCATTCAATGTAGTCAGTGAAACTCGCACAAGAATAGAGGAAGCCACCAGAGAGCAATCGTCGTGCTTCTTGTGACGAGTTGTCAAGGAAAACGGATCTCGGCATCGAAGTGTGCGAGGGTAATCTCCGTTAAGGAGGGACGGAACACTGGTGCAAATGTAGTGAAATATATTATCAAGTTTTTTCCTCAGCAACCCAGTTTGGCCTCAACAACGAACAAATTGCAATTGATCAGTATTGTACTGAAAGGCGGGCAAAAGGAGAAAATGTAACTTTTCATAAGTGTGGTTTGTACATATCTAGCAACAATGGGTTTTTGGCTGCAACACCTAATTACATTGTCACAGAGCCCGACGGTCGTAAAGGCTACTCGAAGTTAAATGTTTTTTAAAGTGGTCAAATGTTAGCATACAAGAAGCCGCAAAAAGTTCAACATATCCCGTTAAAAAATACCTGGTCAGAATTACCGTTATGCTTTGAAGAAAACACACGCATATTACCACCAGGTACAGCTGCAGCTATACTACTACCAAGAGTTTGCTTCGTTTGCAGACTTTGTCATACTGCATGTCCAAGTTGGTGATGTTCACATGGAACGCATTTCTACAGATCCTAAGTGGAGAGCCCGCCACATTACAAAAATGGAACAGTTCGTCAAAGAAATAATTGTCCCGAACTCCTGAAGTGATGAAATGACTCTTAGACACAGACATATTATTTAGCTATGCTGAATTACCAGCACCCCATCACTTTTCATGAAAATGACAACAAATTATCCCTCTGGATTATGTACGTTTGGCAAATAAAGCAACACATTTTGTTTTCAAAAAATGTCTTGTTTTATTTTTCACAATGCCTATACATGGGTAATCCGTGTATGACAGAAACATCACTTAACAGCGCAATGTATTTCAGTGTTACTCTGTTATTGTACAAAGGCATTCGACAAAGTTTATATAGATGATTTCCAAACTTCTACTTTCTTAATGGTGATCCAAAGTTGGACAGACAACAACAGTAGTACGCTATCTTAATTATGACAGGAATATATTTATCGTTAATTCTCTTTGATAACATGAAATACTTCTTGAATATGGCACTATCATTTTCAACAACAATCCTGTGTCTAGCAATTTGTCTCCCTCCATCCATTTCTGCCTGTTCAAAATGTCCTCTTGAAATTAAAAATGGTGGTTTGATTAGTTCTACTCCTGACCTTGTAGGACATCTTATATCAAGAAACCCTTATCCACCATGACAGCTTCTCCCTCATTCAAACGTTCAAGTACACCTGACTTAATAAACAGTTCTTTGTCGGAGATGCACCCTCCATATGTATCAAACACAGAAGTAATTGCACCAGTACCAGTGCAACCAATTTGAACTTTAATTATGTTGACATGTTTGTAATTCGACTATAATTGTCTTTGTGCCATGGGATCACTGTGCTTTTGGCATATAAACTCTGTTCCATCATAAATTTATCTGACATTGGGGTGAGACTCCTACATGTCATGAGTCATATACTTTTGAATTTGTGTAATTGATGGAGAGAGTTTTAATATTTTGAACTTTCTGTAGAAAAGTTCGAGCCAATAATGGAATATTTTACAAACACCCGATGCTGATATCCGAAACTTATCAGCCATTTTCTGGTCAGTGTCAGCTGTGCAAAGTTTATTTAAAACTAATAAAACATAATTTTTAGCAGAGATGTGTGTAAATACCTTTTACGGAGTTAATTTGTGACTGTCTACCTGACAGTTGTCATCATCACACCCTACATTCAGGTAATTAAACATGATTTTAAATAAAGCTTAACCTTTTATGCCAGTCAGTCTCAGAATATCATCGTCTGAAGCCATGGCCATAGGTGACATATTAATCTGTGATGCTGTAGCAAGAGTGGACAAGGCACGAACAGCGTTCCTGATACAAAACAAATCTAGAATTATACAAAATAAAAAAAATCAGGATCTTTAACTCCAACGTAAAATCAATATTGTTGTTTGGCCATGGAACATGTATAATAACAAAAACAACATTAGACAAAATTCAGACTTTCCTTAATCGATATCTGCGAAGAATTCTATGTATAAAATGGCAAGACAAAATCAGAAACCAGGAGCTGTGGGAAAAGACTAGCCAAGAACCCCTCGCCAGGCAGATCCTGATGAGAAAGTGGGATTGGATTGGACAAGAAAGTGGGATTGGATTAGACACACACTGAAAAAGCCAATAACAAACATCACAAGACAGTCTCTGACGCGGAATCCTCAAGGAAAAAGAAGGCGAGGAAGGCTAAAACACCTGGCAAAGGGACACGGCTGCAGACGTAAAAAGGAGTGGCTACACCTGGAAAGAAATAGGGAAGACCGCCCAAGGTCGTGTGCGCTGGAGAGTCGTCCTCGATGGCCTATCATAATGCTCCGCATGGAGCGAAGGGCATAAGTACAGAAGGATGCATGTAAGCCTACTAATACAAGTTCAGCCGCACGCATCATGCACAGACTGCGTGGGATGTACTCCGAATACCCGCGCCAGACACAACGTTCTGCAGACTTTGGAGCTTGTCGTTGTTGTGTATCTCCTGTGTACCTCGTTCAACCAGTTAACGTTACTCGCATATAACATCGGCGCTGCGCTCGATTTCTCGGGCTATTATTACAATTTCGCAGTCATGGCGATGTTCTCCAACTGTTGCATCAACCCATTCGTCTAAACGTTGCAATAGCGAATGAACCAGAACGAACTGCGGAAAGTATTCTGTAAAAACACGACGTTGCAGTTCTGAGTGGCTTGTCATAGGGACGTGCTGCAGGTTTTCTACGCAATTGTTGGATTTGTGCTTAATGATATACGGGAACAGGTGTTGAGGCAACCAACGGTTTGAGTAATGTTCTTACTTCACGCCACTGATGATTGTGACTGGTTATAAAAGGGGTGTGCTTCAATACCGTTATGATTGATACACTTGGCTGGGCCTATAAGCTTCTAAAACTTAGGTCCTGATAAGTGCACCTTCTGATAACTGTGTAGTTATCAGAAGTTCCACATTGCAGTACTGCCATTGATCCTTGGATGTTCGATTTATCAGAGTGCTCTTATAGTGTATAAATGATGTTCCTTTTATCTTGTTATAATAATTAATGTAATCGTATGGACAGTCCTCATGAAAACATGTCCAATATAAATGTTTAATTTGTATGTTTTTAGATAGTACCATTAATATCAAATGTACTACAAACAGGAAGCACTAAAGTTTGGTCTGAACTGCTAGTAGAATTTTTTAAATATATTCCTGTTAAAACTGATGTATACTATTATGCAAATCTGCTGGTGTTCCTAGTTCGTTCTTTGCGAGCTGTAGGTTTAGCTGTAGCTGCCAAATCAACAAAAACTTCACCGATGGATTCAAACAAATGGGAACGACTTAATTGGATAATGAACGGACATAGCCAGCTTTGGAATCGGACACGTAACGAAATAAACACAGTTCTATCATGTCTAGACGCAGCCAGGCGTAGGCCGTGGCGTAAACGTAGGATTACATTTTATACTTTAAAAAAAATCATATCTCGAAAACTACTTAATCGATTTTTCTTTCTCATTTCGGTTTCCTATGGCAACAACCGTAAATATAATACAAAATAAATCTGCCATCTGAAAATTTCATTGACACCCCTTGTTTTTAATATTGCCTGATAGAGGAACGAAGACGCGTCGGTTTCCATGCTGTTTGCCTGACTTTGTTCACCCAACTTATTTGCCATGTGTTATTTCCTCTGCATGTAGATACATCTTACAAACGTTTTTGGCGGATTTGCCCAGCCAGATGCACCGCACGCCGTCATAATGAAGCAACGTCAACAGGGACCGTATTGTCAAACGTAGTAAACCACAGAGTATTTGGAAACAAAATGGTGCCCACTTTTTACCGGGACGCGTCATGTCGAATATGTCTTGTATAAAGGGACCCTACACCAGTCTCAAGTCAAGATACCATCCCTGGTTTGCGACCATGTACTACTCTGAAACAACCAGAGCCACTCACTTATTGTTTAAAGTCGACGGAATGCGACCACATTTAACAATTCAGGTATTAATGTCATGTGGATCTTTCAGGTTGAGATCAGCGAGGATTTTCAAGTGGCAGACGCTGCAGCGTTTCCATTCCTGTGACTGTAAGAACGTTTTAATTTAGTAACACTAATGGTCAATGTATTGATGTTGTCATTACAGTATGCTGACAACAGCGATGCGAGCTGTCACATGTATATGGAATTGCGTCTTACACAAATTAGCTCCTTCATCAATTGTTTCATGTTGTTTCGTCACGATTTAGTTCCTGCATAAGACCATAACAGTTATTATTAATCAAATTGACTGGTTACTGAAATGCCGGGGAAAGATATAACAACATTGGCATCCAGAAAATGAACTCTAGATGGCAGGTGGGGTGGACAAGGAAGCCTTTTGGCTTATCGAGAGTCCAATACTTTTGATCTACGTGTATCCCGCCCTTTTAAATATGTGTCCATTTTATTTTTAAACATATTCACGCCACTAACACCAACACAACACGCGATTACCGCCATACAACCATGACGACTTTGCTTCCGGGCATAAAAGAAGCTACTGGAATCATCCGCGATGACTCTGGTGGCAGTAATTTGTTCATAAATGACACGCAGAACAATTGTGGATTCAGGTTGTCGTATACGTATCTTTTCATCACACATAATATAGAATAAGCTATCATTGGGTACATCAGACGGTTAATTAAATGAGTGTTTGAGCCGCACTTAAGTCGCTTCTGCGATGGAGCAAGGGTATAGACGACGTTGTATTTGTCCCAACGATCTGTTGCATTTGATGTGACAAGAAAATTCGATGTTCAATATCGTCGATATAGACGCAATGTTTCATATGTAAAATATTGTATTCAAATATAAAATAAAAGCTTCGTTAAACAAAAGTAAAACACACGCACAACGGGTATTAATAATTGTAACATATTATTCGGTAACGTTGAAGGGTCTAGGTGGCAAATTGTTTAAGAAGTAAGAAATAATCGGCTTATTGTGAGCTAAACTATTATTAGTGTACGAGTAGATATACGTATTTTGTCAATGCAGTGATAAAACAATACTGTATGACTCATCAGTGACATATATGCAGTTCATTGGCTGGTTGCCGTATCACTACGTCAATCTACAAAATTATGCTTTCGCTTTCTGGTACGGGAAAGGTATGTAAACATTGGCGGGATAGGCGATGTTTTAATCCAGCAACGCCGGTCGTTAGTAGCAGTTTGATTTTAACTAGCTGCTGCATCTCGATTAATATAAACCTTACAGAGCACGTGTGCCAAATGTGCGAAACGGGAAAGCGGATGGCAGTTCTGAATAATTTCCATAAAAATCTGCATTTTCGCGAACATATTGGTTTATCAACTGTATGGCTATCATTTGTAAATAGCAGTTTCGCCAGTTTCACAGTTTAGTTGAATAAATGTGTTAGTCGAGGAGTTGATTCATCAAGTTACGTTTGACATTGCTGCAACTGCGTACACTTTTTAAATAAATAAATTAGGTAATAAGCTCCATCTGGTTTTCTTGATAGTACGCATGTATACCATCAATGGACAACAGCATTAAAAGTTATTGTTAATAAAAAACGGGTGCAGCATACAGTGTCTGTTGACACCGACGAACGCATAGCCAACGTTGATTGGCAAACACATAAATGCCTACAACGAAGCCGTCTCTTCATAATCTCCATGTTACTGATTGTGCAAAAAATAGTTTTCCATAACTCCCAATGTGACAGCGAAGCCGTTGGTAATATTCCTTCTTTGGTTCCTTGTTTCGTGCTTATAGCTGATCGCTGGCATCCGCTATTAGCTGTGATTATTGCGAACAAGTGCATAATGTCGATACAGGTGCGACGACGGCTTCACATGGAATGGAACAAAGACGATAGATTGAACAAGACCTTTGATGAATGACAGGTAGTAATTATTGCGAGTCTTCGTCCAATAACAGGTACTACATCATTCAGCGTCATGTAGGTAATTACTAATGTGAGAGTAAGATATTGATGTCATCACGTCAAAACATAATGATTGAGATGACTGATTCGACTTTTCAGTTTCACAACCGCTTTGTTGTTATATAATTCCTCAACCAATCTTTTGATAGACCTAAGTGCCGTTTGAGTGTCTTTTTCTGTGAATTGTTGCTTTAATGTTGTATGAAATGCATGCGTGTATAACGTGTGTAATGTCCTACTTAACAGTGTCGTTACGATATCTGTGCGTGTGTGTGTGCGAGTAAATGAGTGAATGAGTGAGTGAGTGAGTGAGTGAGTGAGTGAATGGGTGAGTGAGTGCGGGAGTGAATGAGTGAGTCAATGAGTGAGTGAGTGAGACAGTGAGAGAGAGAGAGAGAGCGAGAGCGAGAGAGAGAGAGAGAGAGAGAGAGAGAGAGAGAGAGAGAGAGAGTGAGAGTGTGAGAGTGTATCTTTCTTTGTGTGTGTGCGTGTGTGTGTGTGTGTGTGTGTATGTATGTATGTATGTATGTCTATATGTATGTCACATATGCGGCAAAAACTTCCATTAATTAAAAAATGCAACTGAACCAGTAGTGGAATGCTTTCAACACGACGCGCTATGGTGTGTGCTCGCATTATAACATTTCGGAAATTAATGCACAAGGGTGATTTGTCTTGTTGTTTCTCCACTCAACGATCATTATGAGTACGCTTGTTCACAAGATGGCACCACTTCACAAGTAAAACACGCAGCAAATAACTAGTGTGCTGTGTGATAGAAGATAATACATACGTAGTTGTTAATGTAATTCATGTGGATGTATGTGTGTGCGCGTGTGTGCGTGCGTGCATACGTGTGTGTGTGTCTTCTAACTAAATTACATGATTTTGAACATAATGACCTATCGATTGCCTGTAAATTAATTATGTTTCATATGTTTGGCGACCATCTAGGAAATGGCTGCCATTGTAATAGTGTGAAAAATTACATGTCAACCAAATACCAATCTTCCATCGTGATGAGAACATTTATCTGTATTTGGCAGTTTTATTGCTGTATTGTTTCCCAACTTGACACATGCATGTTCATTTCAAAACAGTCGCAGTTACATTTCTCTTAGAAATATATAACTTTACCATACTAATACACATATGTATCAGATACAACTAAGAATAGAACAATGTTCCCACTGAACGATGACAGAATGCCAATGTAAGGACAATTTTAAAAGCAAGAAATACTCTT
>OZ023210.1:6208416-6245916 GCA_963995525.1 Escarpia spicata
AAAACAATTTAACATATACATCTTATCGCAGTGTTATGTCACTTTTATGTGATCGTGCGAAATGTCTCCAAAACGCCGTCAAGGACTTTCCGCCATGTTGTACGTCCGCAAATCGCTGCGCCGGCTCATATAATGCACAACTCTCTTAAATATACATTAATACATGCAGTTCTATAGACCAGATACAATAGATAGTGTAGTATTATGTAATCTGATAAATAGGCACTATGAATGCAAAGTCTCGGACAGTTTTTGCCACGGGTTCGGTCTTGGTGGCCGTCGACTTCGTTGGCACATACGTCTTAGGTGAGGTTGTTCAAAAAGCAACATACGGCAAAGTACGAGTGAAATACCTGCATCCAGTCGGTTGAAAACTAAACATATTTAACTGGCCATCAACCGAGGACATTAACGACACTCCTGGCGATAACATCTTCACGCCGAGATTAACAGATTTACCACATCTATAAATGTAGTAGGCCTGCGACAGGGTCGGCAAACGCCCATCGTTAAATGCATACTATACACATTTATTTTTAATTTACGATTTTGTTGTGTGCGTTTTATTGTTGCGCAAGAAGGTCGTTGTTCTACTTGATAGAACTAGTTCTAGGTAACGTAGTATCCAGTCCCCCGGACTGCTCAATACGCTTTGCACTTTATTCCCTGGCAGCCCTGTTCAATTGAACACCATCTCGACTTCTCGGAGAAGCATCCAGCCACGCTGCAATTAATGCGCGAATACTATTCGTACACAAATATCCACCACTGTCTATAACCAGGTACTCAGTTATACAGCTGAGTGAACTGGAGCAACGTAGAGTGAACAAACTTGCCGAAGGTTTTACACGGCATCACAGGATTTGATCCCGGGTACTCTCGATCAAGATTCCGGAGCTCTAGCCACTGCACCGCTGCGCTCCATGATTTACGGCCATGAATCATATTCGTTGACTAAATCAACCAGAATTTTTAAAATGACAAATGACAGAGCTCTCAAAACGAACAATATAAACATACGACATGTGTTTCACGCAACATAGTTAAGACAAAATTGTAATATGGAAACAAATTCATCAGTAAAACGTCTGTTCGATCTGATCAAGTCAAATAATCGGACATTCTGCTTTTGGGTATTATCATTTAAAGTCGTATAACCCTCTAAGAAATGATCCAATTTGCGAACGACGTTTATCCAAATTGTTGCTATTAATCGTTGCCTATTTGGGTATAGTGGCCTACACCCATTTTGTCATTAAACGTGATCAAAAAAAATGACTGGTGTAATTTGTAATGATACTGATCATAATACCAATTTCTAGATTATAGTGCCCCTCTTATTTGTTGATAAAAAGAGGTTTCCGCCACTTTCCGCAAGTTTTAGCTGCATAAACCTGTTTTTACCAAAATTGTTTATACTGCGTATTCTATATGTCATAAAACATGCAACCTTGGCAACCGTACGGTGTGTGTGTGTTCGCCCGTTCGTGTGTCACAGAGAGTGTAAGTGGGAATGTGTGTGTGTGTGTGTGTGTGTGTGTGTGTGTGTGTGTGTGTGTGTGTGTGTGTGTGTGTGTGTGTGAGTGTGTATCTGGTAGAGTGTGTGTGTGTGTGTATATGTGTGTGTGTGTGTGTATGTGTATATGTGTGTGTGTTGGCTAAGTTGGTGTTGGTTCTTGTTCGTTCCCATTGTGCTTCTTTACTAAATGTTTCTGGCCACCATTTCCTTAGAATTCTTCGGAGACAATTGATTAAAAGATTTTCTGTAGCATGGATTTTGTAGGACACCATGTCTCCGATCTGTATACTAGTATATGCTTTATGTTTGAATTAAAATGCATAATTTTTTTGATAACAAGTTTCTTTAGACTTCCATATCTTGCTAAGTACAACGTAATCTACCCTTGCTATTCCTGTACTAGCTCTTACATCACTATCTTGTCCTCCATTTGTATCGATTATGCGTTCGAGAAATGTGAACAACTTCATTTCATCTAGACCTTCTTTCTGTAGTATAACTGGAATGTTGTGCTTGCTGTTCTTAATAAAAACGTCTTCTTAATTAAAGGACACACACACACAAAACACACACACACACAAACACACACATTCGTAAACAAACACACACTCGTACTCACTCACTCACTCACTCACTCACTCACTCACTCACTCACTCACTCACTCACTCACTCACTCACTCACTCACTCACTCACTCACTCACTCACTCACTCACTCACTCACTCACTCACTCACTCACTCACTCACTCACTCACTCACTCACTCACTCACTCACTCACTCACTCACTCACTCACTCACTCACTCACTCACTCACTCACTCACTCACTCACTCACTCACTCACTCACTCACTCACTCACTCACTCACTCACTCACTCACTCACTCACTCACTCACTCACTCACTCACTCACTCACTCACTCACTCACTCACTCACTCACTCACTCACTCACTCACTCACTCACTCACTCACTCACTCACTCACTCACTCACTCACTCACTCACTCACTCACTCACTCACTCACTCACTCACTCACTCACTCACTCACTCACTCACTCACTCACTCACTCACTCACCCACCCACCCACCCACCCACCCACCCACCCACCCACCCACCCACCCACCCACCACCAAGGGGTTGTGAAACTGAAATGTCGAATAATTCATCTCAATCATTATGTTTTGACGTGATTACATCAATATTTTACTCCCACATTAGTAATTACCTACATGACACTGACAATGATGTAGTACCTGTTATTGGACGAAGACTCGCTATAATTCGTACCTGTCTTTCATCAAAGGTCTTGTTCAAACTATCGTCTTTGGTGCATTCCATGTGAAGCCGTCGTCGCACCTGTATCGACATTATGCACTTGCATGCATTAATCACAGCTAATAGCTTCACGGATGCCAGCGATCGGCGATAAGCACGAAACGAGAAACAAAAGAAGGAAAGTTACCAGAGGTTTTGCTGTCACATTGGGAATTAGGGGAAATATTGCTTTTTTGCACAATCAATAACATGGAGATTATGAAGAGACGGTTTCGTTATAGGCTTTTATGTGTTTGCCAGTCAGCGGTGGCTAAGTATTCGTCGGAGTGAACAGACATTGTATGGTGCACCCGGTTTTTAGTAACAATAACTTTGAATGCTGTTGTCCATTGATGGTATACATGCGTACTATCAAGAAAACCAGACGGAGCTCATTACTTTATTTATTTATTAAAAAAGTGTACGGAGTTGCAGCAATGTCAAACGTAACGTGATGAATAAACTCTTCAACTAACATATTTATTCAACTAAACTGTGAAACTGGTGAAACACCTATACACAAATGACAGACATACAGTTAATAAACTTGTATGTTCGCGAAAATGGAGATTATTTTAGAAATTATTCAAAACTGCCATCCACTTTGCCGTTTTGCACATTTGGCACACGTGCTCTGTAAGGTTGATATTAATCGAGATGTAGCAGCTAATGAAAATCTAACAGTACTGCTACTAACGATCGGGGATACTGGATTAAAAAATCTTTCTCTCCCGCCAATGCTTCACATGCCTTTCTCGTACCATAAAGCGAAAGCATAATTTTGTAGATTGACGTAGTGATATGACAACCAGCCATTAAATTGCATATATGTCACTATTGAGTCATACAGTATTGTTTTATTACTGCAGTCACAAAAAATACGTATATCTACCGTACACTAATAATAGCTTGGCAGCATACTGTAATCACAACATCAGTACATTGACCAATAGTGTTACTAAATTAAAACGTCCTCACAGTCGTCCTCACAGAATGAAATTCCTCGCTGATCCCAACTTGAAAAGTCCACATGCAATTAATACCTGAATTGTTCAATATGGTAACATTCCGTCGAGTTTAAACAACACGTGAGTGGCTCTGGTTTCAGAGCAGTATATGGTCGCAAACCAGGGGTGGTATATTAACTTAAGAGTGGTGTAGGGTTCCTTTATATAAGAAATTGTCAACACGACGCGTCCCAGAAAAAGTGGGCACTATTTTGTTTCCAAATACTCTGTGGTTTAGTACGTCTGACAATAAGATCCGTACTGACGTTGCTTCATTATGACGGCGAGCTGTGCATTTGGGTGTGAAAATCCGCCAGAAACGTGTGTAAGATGTACTTACATTCCGAAGAAATACCACATGGCAAATATGTTGGGTGAACAATGTCAGGCGAACAGGATGAAAACCGACGCGTCTTTATTCAAATGTCAGGCAATAATAATATCAAGGGGTGTCAATTAACATTTCAGATGGCAGACTTATTTTGTATTATAGTTTTATTATACGTATGTTGACACAGGGAACTGAAATGTGAAAGCAAAAGCAAAATCGATAAAGTAGTTTTCAAGATATGATTTATTGACAAAATATAAAATGTAATCCTACGTCTACGCCACGGCCTACGCCCGGCTGCCCCTAGACATGATAGAACTGTGTTTATTTCGTTACGTGTCCGACTCCAAAGCTGGCCAAGTTCGTGCATTATCCAGTTAAGTCGTTCCCATTTGTTTGAATCCATCAGTGAACCTTTTTGTTGACCTGACAGCTATAGCTAAACGTGGTTGACATGTTATCATAATCATTCGATGTAAAAGTTTGAGAAAATTCAGGTTTGCTAAAACGTACACAATACTGTGTTGCCACTTAATTTCGCGATGCACGAACTAGGAACAATAGTAGATTATCACATTAGTATACATAAGTTTTAACATGAATATATTAACAAAATTTACTAACAGTTCAGATCAAGCTTTGCTGTATCATGTTGGTAGTACATTTTATATTAATGGTACTATCTAAAAACATACACATTAAACATTTATATTGGACATGTTTTATGAGCACTGTCCATAAGATTACATTAATTATTAGAACAAGATAAAAGGAACAGCATTTATACACTATAAGAGCACTCTGATAAATCGAACATCCAAGGATCAATGGCAGTACTGCTATATGGAACTTCTGATAACTACACAGTTATCAGAAGGTGCACTTATTTTTTATAACCAGTCACAATCATCAGTGGCGTGAAGTAAGAGCATTACTCAAACCGTTGGTTGCCTCAACACCTGTTCCCGTATGCCATTAAGCACAACTCCAGCAATTGCGTAGAAAAGCCTGCAGCACTTCCCCATAAGTAACAAGCCACTCAGAACTGCGACGTCGTGTTTGCAGAATACTTTTCGCAGTTCGTTCTGGTACATTCGATACTGCAATGCTTAGACGAATAGGTTGATGCAACAGTTGGTGAACATCGCCATGACTGTGAAATGATAACAATAGCCCGAGAAGTTGAGCGTAGCGCCGAGGTTATACGTGAGTAACATTAACTGGTCGAACGAGTTACATAGGAGAGTTATATAGGAGATATGCAACGACGGCAAGCTCCAATGTCTGCAGAAAGTTGCGTCTGGCGCGGGTATTCGGAGTACATCCCAAGCAGACTGTGCATGGTGCGTGCGGCTGAACTTGTGTTAGATTTTGAGAGTCGGACCCGCCCACCAGACGGCAGTGGCAGTTATGAAAAATAGCAAAACGAACGAAAAACGAACTACTCGAAACACTTCCAAAACGGTTTTTTGAACGATTGCTTGTATCATTACGGTTCGATCGATCCCAACGATCTTACGCTTTCTGCTATCCAACCATATAACTGGTTTCCTGATAATCTTTACTAAATTGACTGTAAACGGACCTACAACCGTGCCGTTTCCGGTGTCTTAAATATTACGAACGATGTTCGTTCGTCAACACAGTGCACCGATCAACCGATTAAGGCACCACTATCGTCGGCTACTTAGTACACTAATCTTCCGATTGCGGCGCTGTTTTCCTCATTTGCATAGGTTCAAACATGCGTACTTTACAATTTCTTAATTTCATGCTATAAGCACCTCCCACTTTTAAATGGTGGCTAAACTGGTATATTCGAAGTGGACGTGAAGTCACAATCACGAATATCAACCAACCAACGCAACGAATTTTGACCCTTAGTCTCTGTTGTTTGGCGTACGTTATTGTGACATCACGCCATCAGTACCGCTGCCGTTTAAAATTTGCTCTTTTCTCAATGCTCCTCAATCACTGCCTCAGAGTAGCTCCTTCTACGGTTTGCATATGTCAGGTTGTTGTCTTCCCCCCCTGCCGTCTTCTCTCCTTTTATATTCTTTTCCGTTCCATTCTTTTCTGTCGCTTTTTCTCTTGTCCCCTTTCCTCCTGTCATCTTCTCTTCTAGCACATTTACTATCACTTCCTTTCGTCCCTTCATCTTTTCACCCGTCACATTTTCTTCTCTCCTCTCCCGTCCCTTTCCCCTCCAATCTCCTTCTCTACGGTCACTGTCTTCCCTGTCACCTTCACGCCTGTCATGTTTACTGTCTTTTGCTGAACACTCTGTCTTATTCCATATGTCTTCTTCTTACCACCTGCATCTGTGGTATCTACCTCATCACCACCTGTATCACTGTCGCGTCTCTCCTCGTTCTCTGCAGGTTGACCACATGTTGTTCTATCTCCACTGACCTGTTTTCTTTTCCACTGCCGAACACTTTTCCTCGGTCCCTCTGTCTTCTTCTTATTTCCTTGTTCCTTCACACCTGTCACCTTCCGTCCTCTCAGTCTCCTTTCTTCAGTCTCCGTGTCACAACTATGTCGCTTCTGTGTCATAGTATTCTCAACTCTCTCCATGTCATCCCTCTCTGTTCCGTCTCTTTCCATGTTGAGTCTCACCTCCAACTCCTCCACTATATCCGTCAACTTACACACTTCCTTCGTCAGACATTCCACCCTCAAACACCCCGTAAACCGGAAAGTGAATCCGTCTTCTTTGGTCTCTGTCCATGATTTTGGACAGCCAGGCAACGCAAAATCCACCCAGCTGTGGCAGTCGTTGCAACCTAAGTGTCTTTTTGCACTGAGTTGCCGCTTGCATGGTGCCATATCAGAATTTGTTTACATTCAAAATAGTTTTTATATAGTCTGTAAGAAGACTTTTTTGTGTACAATGTACACCAGATTGTTTAGATTATAGTTAGTTATATTTGTTAACACACAGCGACACACCGTGTCTTACGATGTATTCAAGTTATGCCTAGATTCAAGATGATCTTTACAAAGACTGTTTCCTGTGTACTAATATACACTTTATAAGTTTGTTATTTAAGATTTTAATTACCCATCTAACTACATCGACTAACTCAACTAGTTTTACAGTTTTTTTAGTAAATGAATATCTTATTATGTTTTCTGTAGTCATATTACTTCACGATTGCAGGGAAATAAAAATATTATTATTGTTATTATTACCGCTAAGGACCTACAATGTATGTGGTATTGTCGTTAAATATCAACAAGGGAATTTGTATGACAGTTCATTGTCAATACAAAAACACAAATTTAGGTAGCTAGTCAAATTATCTATTACGGTTGATTGACACCGTAGAAACAGTAGCACCATGCGCTAAGATGAAAATGACGAATGTAAAGCTGTAGTTCAGTGCAGTTACAATGATACGTATTGTAATCCTCATTACATTTTCTCAGTAAGATTATTGTTTAGAGATGCATTATGGTATCCAAGAAATATATCCGGACTATCGATGTACTGTCGATACAATAACATCGGTTAATATCCAACTATAATAGACCTAGCGTATGGATCTTAACGTTGCCCTCTTAGACGGCTTGGACCTCGAGCACCAAACTTTCAGGGATTAATCAGCGACTCCAAGAGTAGGACGTAATACTTAACATATTTTCAAAATACTCCACATAAGTCAAGACACCTTTATGGGGTAAGTCAATTAGTTCCTTAACGGTTTTGAAATTAAAACGTAATGTGCGCGTTGTACGTAAAACGTTACATATCAGTCGCAGGAACCACGCGCGCGCAGCAAAAACTTCCGGAAAACGGCTCCTGCGTCATAGACTTTGCATCTTGGTGTAGACGTAGACACTATAATGCTCAAGTATACCCTCGTGCAAATAGCATAGCAATGCGAATATTAGTTTACAATTCTACATTATTATGACTAACAATTCTACACTATTATGACTATGATTTGAATGCATCATCGTCAAATTTGTTCCCTTAAAAACACACTGGAAACGGTCCAAAAAGAAACACTTATCGAAAGAAGCCATTAGAAAAATTAAGTATAAACAAATGATGTGGAAGTCATATAGACGTACTGGAAATGACGAAGACTACAACATTTATAAAGAAGCACTAAACCAAGCTACAGCTGAAATTAGAAATTCAAAGAGAAGCTATGAACATAAATTAGCTTGTAATATAAAACATGTCAGCAAGAGTTTGTATGCGTATGTTCGAAGCAAACAGAAAGTTCAGGATAAGGTCGGTCCTCTAGAAGATAGTGCTGGAAATATAATATCAGAAGGATTCTTAATGGCAAAAGACCTGAATGAGTATTTTAGTTCAGTGTTTACCAGAGAAGACACTAGTTCACTGCCAGTACCAGAGGCTAAGTTCAAGGGGGCAGAATCAGACTATTTAAGACAGTTAATTGTAACCCCAGAAATGGTAGCTAAGAAAATTAGAGCTATGAAGGTTAGTAAATCACCTGGAGTGGATGGTATTCCACCCAAACTACTATTGGAAATTATAGAACAAATTAGCATACCGCTTGCAACAGTTTTCAACTTGTCATTAGAAGAGGGAGTGGTTCCTTTAGAATGGAAAGAAGCAAACATTATACCGTTATTTAAAAAAAGGTTCGAGAAACAAGTCAAATAATTTTAGACCAGTTAGTTTAACATCGGTGATTTGTAAATTATTGGAAAGACTAATTAAAGATCAAATGGTGGATTTTCTTGTTAAACATAACTTGATAAACCCATCTCAACATGGGTTTTTAAAAGCAAGGTCATGCTTAACAAATATGTTATGTTTTTTGGAAGATATCACTAAGTGGATAGATGATGGATCACCAGTAGATATCACCAGTAGTGATGGAGATAGACAGCATTTATAAGATGATCTTGACAGGTTGATCAAATGGTCTGAAAAGTGGCAAATGTTGTTCAATTTTGGGAAATGTAGAATATACAATGGGGGAAGTGTACTATGTACTACTGTAAAAGAAAAAGACTTAGGGCTGACAATTAGTGCTACCATGAAGGTTTCAGAGCAGTGTGGAATTGCAGCTTCAAAAGGAAATCAAATCCTTGGATTGATTAGGCGAAATGTAGCATATAAAGAAAAAGAACTAATAATATCGCTGTACAAAACAATAGGCCTCATTTAGAATATTGTATACAAGCGTGGAGGCCATACCGCAAGAAGGACATAGATATGCTAGAAAGAGTACAGAGGAGAGCGACTAAAATTATACCAAAACTGAGGGATCTTAGTTATGAAAAACGCCTAAAAGAATGTGGTTTAACAACACTAGAGACCAGACGATTGAGAGGAGATCAGATAGAAGTGTTTAAAATATAGAATGATTATGCAAAATATTGATAGAAATATGTTTTTTTCAGTTAAGAAAGATAGAAAGACTAGAAGACATGAAGTTACATTAGTAAAGGAGCAGTGTAGATTAGACGTAAGAAAGTTCTCCTTTTCACAAAGGACTGTGAATGAATGGAACAGATTATCTGATGTTTGTGTGGGTGCTAGTAGTGTGAATATGTTTACAAATAAAATCCACACATACCTCAGAAGGGCTGGAAATATGTAGATAAAAGGGTTGGACTCTCGATAAGCCAAAGGGCTTCCTTGTCCACCTGCCATCTAGAGTTAATTCTCTGGATGGCAATCTTGTTAAATCTTGTTATTGATTGACGCGACCTTCACATTTTCTCCGACCTTCGTCATTTTGAACAAACGACGAGTATCTGCCAACGCGGTATGGTGTTTATGTAACGATGTTCTGTGCTTTATAACATTTAGTAAATATTGTTTTCACGATTGTCTTCTGCCAAGGCATCCCGTCAGGTGACGGGCATGTTTGCTAGTAACGATAGTCGACCTAACGTATATGTGCGTATCTTATCATTTCCCTGCTAGACCATTTGCATGCCAGACTTCAAACGTCTAGGGATTAATCTATGACCCCGCCAATGAAATGTATTCCATTTATTTTTAGAAATACCCCATATGTCAAGGAGTCTTAGTGGTTTTCAGGGTAAATCATTTGTTCGCAACGTAAAACGTATCTAGCAGCAATCGTAAACACCACTCGCGTGCGGCGAAAAATCGGGAAACCGCCACCTTCATCATGGATTAGGTTGCCTGGCAACATGAATTAGAAGCTGACACAATAGGCTTACGCCTACCCTCATACCAATGTGATAGCAATGCGAATATTATTTGACAATTTTACACTATCACGACTGTGCCTTATCGATGGACGTGAATTTCACTTTTTCTCCGACGTTCGACATTTTGAACATACAACTGGTATTGCAGCACGACATGGCAAGATTGTTTCTGGTTCTATGTTTGACAAGTACTAAAAAAATCCCGTACGCGCAGTATAGTGTTTATGCAACGACATTGTGTGTTTCCTTACGTTTGGCCAATATTGCTATTACGATTGTAACGTATAACCTACAAAGTTGTACTGTCAGGGAGGGGATGGGCATTTTGGTAGCTCCTTTAAACGAGAATAATAAAACAATACGGGAACAGGTGTTGTCACAAAATGAAACGAATGATGCTACAACTGATCAAGGCATTTATGGTTTATAGTACATTTATAACATGCTTTATACATATATATGTATATATATATTTATATATATATAAATAAAATATGTTATTACTTCAATAGAACATGATACATGTCAGCAACGACTACTTTTGTACTATTTATAAACAAATAGCCTCACAGACCTCTCAGAAATGGTTTATTAACTAATACGATATGTGGCAGCAGAATGCACCACATCGATGTAAACAAACGCACAAATGTATTATTTTTTGGACTAAATTGCAAGTTACTATATCGTTGTATTTGCCACAGGAAATGTATCCAACTGTCTGATGATATTTACACATGCAGTGTGTTCCATCTAGTATTCTAGCAGCATAGTGAAGATTTTTGATCACATATTATATACAAAATCCGGCGGCGTCCGTGCACGTGGTGCGTTAATTAGTGTCACCGACATTTCAATGTCTAAAACAACGTTTCTAACCGTTTGTTTGCATTCAGTCGATCAAATAAATGTTGCTGATATAGAATACTGACACTTTTAAACAAATACTGGTTCCGATTTTTATTTAAACAGCTTATACAAATCAGTATGTTAATGGGAACTAAGTAATATTATGATTACACGACACCAGTGTCAATTTAGTTGGCGGCCCAAACAAATGGACCAGTACCGTTACAATAATTATTCCTATTTTCCTTACTTTGTTAGGTCTTTCGGAAATGAAAATAAATGTTTTTCTGGTGTTTTCGACGAATGGTTGTTGCACCCAAACACGGCACAACATGAGCCACCACAAGGACGCCGTCCTGGCTCGGCGGTCATGGCGCCAATATCCAATTTAAAATGGCGTATCGCCAAGTGACCGTGCTTGGTATCTAATTGCTTTGCTATTATGCTATAATGCTAACGAGAGATGGACGACTAAAGGAACTAAAAACAATGCAGCTGCTAAATTCCATTTTCCAGTATAGCATTGTATGTAACATGACAAAATACAGACAAATATATTGATAGTTTAATTCAGATTTAAAACCCATCTGTATCGCGATTTCTGCGGAATCTGTGTAGTTAATGAGCTAGGCAATCACGTGATATTGTCACGTTAGAGGCGCGAATGTCGCGCAACATGTCAGGGGCCGGTTTCATTAGCGTACTTACGACGTCGTAGCGGCCGCTACGACGTCGCAAGTTTAGAACGTCGTAAAGTTACGTTATTTGGGTTTCATGGGTTTCCTAAGTGCGACTAGCCGTTGCTAGTTGGTCGTAACTTAGCGCTTAGTATATGGCAGGCGTAAGCTTACGTTATTTGAAATATTCCCGGGATGCTCCCCAAGTTATAAGATGCTCCCGGGACGCACATACGAGACATAAATATTTACATTCATCAATGACAATGGCTTGGCGTTTGGTGCATGAACTGAAAGAAGACACATTAGACGAGAAAGAGTGTTTAGAGATAGGAATAACCCTCTTGATTCGTTAAACGACGATGAACTAGTTGAACGGTATAGGTTTAGAAGAGATGATATTGTGGCTGACTGACGAGTTTAGCGGTGCGCTCGAACACCGGAATGAGCGAAAAGGAGGACTACCGCCCTCGATGCAACTTACGGTGGCTTTGAGAGTTTTCGCTTGTGGAGGTTTTCAAATTGATGTCGCCGATACATTCGGAATAACCAACAACCAACAGTGTGCCGAATCGTGCAGAGTGTGGCAAATATCGTGGGTGGACGGCTTGGTCAATACGTGAAATTTGACAACGCGGTGGAAATCGAGAGAACGAAACAGCAGTTCTACCGGATGGCAGGGTCTCCGAAAGTAATTGTGTGCATTGCCTGCACTCATGTAAAAACTCTCGGTCCAAGCGTCAATGAACATGAATACGTAAACCGAAAAGGAATGCATTCCATCAACGTGCAGCTCATGTGCAATGCGCAAATGAAGATCATCAATGCTGAGGCGTCCTTGTAGACATGCCACAAGCCGACACGGCCGTGGCAATTTCTATCCACACTCGAGTTTTCTTTTTTTGAGTTACTTGACTAGAAAATCTGCTCTGAAGCAAATTACAATGCTGCTGGTATAACTCCAGCAGCACTGTCACCTCTCCGTCTGAAAAATTGGCTTTACGCTGTCTCTTTACTTCCGACTCTAACGCTACCGGTACTTTCGACATTTTCCCAGTGTAGGGTTAGCAAAGCTAAATAGTCCATTTGACACTCATATGTGTTCAATAGCCAACCTAGAAATGTTTTATCCTATGAACTTTTGTTGTTGATTTGTATTCATATGGGGTCCTAGAACAAATTGGTTGCCCAAACGGCACCTTTGGGCAGCTCTTGTAATATGCATAAATCCAAATTTAACTTTTGAACTACTTGTCCTAGAATTATGTATAATACCTATTTTAAGGGGTGTTGGGGTGCGTAGGATCCATTTTTGATGTTATTTTTCTTTAATTCAAGATCAGACGCTGAAGGTCAAATGTTTGATTTCTCGTTGACAATGAATGGAAACTTCTATTAATTTATATTTAATTTATTTATGCACATAAATGGATAATCTTACAATATTTGACACATTTGTTCGTGAGAAAAAACTGTAATCCGTCATATTTGAAACACGTAGTCACATCTGCTACATGTGGTGTTTAGTGCAAATATCATTATGAACATTGGCATTCATATTTCTTTGTGAGGGAAATTCTTGCATTAAGTAATAGTGCACAAAAGTCATTGTAAGGACGATACAAGGATTGATATCCATAACTATGGATAAAAGATAGTCTTACACAATGCTATGCTTGGACCACTGTTATTTACTATATATATATAAATTATTTTTCACAAGCAAGCCAAATGTTTAAATTTATAATGTATGCTGATGATACCACTTTATTTAGCACAATTGAAACTTTTAGTGATAAAGCACACAATATAAATATAGAATCTGTAATAAATGAAGAACTCAAAATAATTGAGTGGCTTAATAGTAATAAGTTGTCACAAAATAAAAGTAAAACTAAATATATGACCTTCCAAATGCCAATGAAATCTACGCAGAGCCTATTTCTCAAAATTTATAATATAAATATTGAGAGAGTGGAAGAATTTAACTTCTTAGGTTTAACTCTAGATACTAACTTTAATTGGAAAAAACACACTGAAAAAATATCAAATAAATGTTCCAAAACTATAGGAATATTAAATAGATTAAAACATGTGTTACCTTTAGAAATACAAATTATTTTATATAATGCACTGCTACTATCTCATATTAATTATTGTATTATGACATGGGGATACCAAGGAAACAGATTAACAAAAATTCAAAAGAAAGCGGTGCGAATAATAACATTAAAGGAAATAAAAACAAGGCATTAGCTAAAATCCGCTTTACATGTGTACACAAAGATTAACATTGTATGTAACATTTGACAACATTAAAAAAATACAGAAAAATACGTTTGTAGAAAAAAATCTATTTAAAACCCGTCTGTGTAGAGATTCCCGCAGAAAGTTGAAATTTAATGAGCTAGGCGATCACGTGGTATCGTGACGTCAATCCTGACTCTCGGCTTTGTTGACATCTATGCATCGCCATTGTTATCTCCATTCTCTTGTAACATCATGGCTAGTGGGAGTTTCCCAGAGTTTCAAGTGAAATCATACGATTTTGAGCCACTAGCGGGAACGGTTACAGCGGATGATTCGTCTGATTCTGCTCTTTCCAAGCGTTTCAGCGACGGTAGCGAAGAAGATGATGCGGAGTCGGACAGTCACAACAATGTTCACTCAGGTAACACCGACTGGTAAGCTGCAAATTCATTATAATGACACCTATGGTGTGAAAACTGTCGACAACAACAATTATATCGTATTAGTACGACGTTATATTATAAAATGCGGTGTCAAAGCTGTATAGAGAGTTAGCTAGAGGTTGTAGCTAAGTAGGTCATCGGACGAAGTAATTGTAAACAGACTTGGCAAAGACAAACTTCACAAAGTTACGAACCGTCGAACGTTGTAAGCATGGTTGTCTGGTTTATGCGGATCGAGTTTAGGACGTTATAGCTACTTACGATATCACCCCTCGGCTCTGGACAAAACCCACACCTTTTTTAGATGGACAGTTGTTCGCGAGATGATCATAATATCATATATAATGACAGCTCTAGATTATGTCATTTATGTGGAACAATGATTTGTATTACTCTGAGTCTGACACATAACAATTATATAGCTACTATATAATCAAAATAAACTAAAATAAACATTAAAACAACATGCAGAACAATTGAATAATTATGGTAATGAGTTATAGCCTGAAGGGTTATGTCCTAGACCTAGGGGTTTAGTATAACCATAGGGGTCTTATATGTGAGATGTTACCAGTGGGTATGTATGTGCCCTACGACTATGTCCATAAAAATCATAAGGACATAGCATTTTTAATCAAATTTTTTGTGGGACATATTTATTACAAATTCATCAAGCAAGTTTCAGAACACAGTTTTACTGGGTTGAATCATTATAAATTCATCAAGGAAGTTTCATAACACAGTGTTACTGGGATGAATCATTCCAAATGTTGGTAACTGTGTAGACCTGGTAACACAATGTGAATCACCACACGGTGCACAGACAATGGTTATAAGCCAAACACCCATGTGAATACTTTCCCTGCAGGCAGATGAGAATATCGCTTCAGCAAATACCTGCCCATTGATAAACAAGTTATCTAGTCCATTTTTTTGATCACTACTTATGACATGCTAATAAATAGCATAGCTTCACATCTACAGACCAAGTATCTTTACAGGGCAACTTCCCATTGAGCCGAGAAACTGCTGCACTACGACATTGGTTTGGCCAGTGCAGTTTCGGCAACGTGCGAAAAGATGACGAAGTGAAGACTCTGCCACCAAGAAGTACCTCTTATTGGAAGGGCAGCAATCTTTCTTCAAGGGAGTCTTGTTTGTAACACCCTCCTCTGTGTCAGTGTACTGGTCGACATGGTCATCGCTGTCACTATTGTTGCTGTCACGACTAGTCAACTCATTGTCAGAGCAAACATACTCTGGATCTGCAGCAGATGTCACTTCCTCCCCGTTTGAGTCACTCGAGTCACTAATCGGACCAGTCAACAAACTGCACTGCACACTCATTGACCTCACTGCTGATGTCACCTGCACAGCAACCTGCTCTGATGCACAGACTGCTTGCACTCTTCTCGTGCGAGTTGATGGCCTGATGTCAACCTGAAAGCATTTGCTGCTCCTTTTTGGAGTGGAAGCTGTGACTGACTCAGGTGTGGAATCCTCTGTATCACAGGAATCCGTATGAGAGCTGTCATATTCAGTTGCTGTATCTTCAGAGGACCCAGTCTTGGTCGACGGTGGACTATCTCGAGCTGCTGCCAGAATGTCAGCAACTAACTGAAATAACAAATTACCCTTATAGAATTTGCAAAAAAATAAATTGTTGTAGGTTTCTGACAAAAGCAAACAAAATCCTGTCTTTTACCATCTTGTCAGAAAGGAGTGCACCTGTACATCCATTTGTCTAGTCATTTGCCCAGCTTCCAAGTGTGAAAAGACTGCCTAGCTGTGAAAAATACAAATTAATTAATTAATTTCAAGTTGCAAGGTATGTATTGTTTATTCTATGATAAAAACATAATAAATAATTGATATCACGCTTACAGAATCTACACAGAGACATAGTTACTTTTGTTATGTTACACTTTTATGCAAACAATTACCTGGAAAATGTTATAATATATTACTTGTGAACATTTTATTTTTGGTTATAACTAATCATCTACTAAATATACAATAGATAGGTTTGCAACTTGTATTGCATTTATTGTTATTGTTTCACAACTTGGCAAATTACCATTTTCACACTTGGTATTATTAAGTTAAAAATCAAATAATTATCATGACTTGTGCCAGTAATTAGCAATGCACCAAGCAGTAAGGTGTAATTACACTGATTGCAATCTATTAAATGGCAGTGACATGTCTTTTGTCTTCCATTCATTCATGTTATACAGACACATAAAATGAAAAATATGTTCTGTCCGTAAACATTGTTAGTAGATAATACAAGATACGATAGTTATATTTTTGTTCTAAATATTTATCTCGGTACATACTGTAGTTCCAATTCAAAATGTAATGGTAATACCTTCAAATGTAATAGTATATATTACATGATGTACATTGTCTTCAATATGCAACTGTAATAAAATGGAAACTAGGCAATAGCAATATATTACACTGTAATGTAATTCACCACAGGCCTGTGCACTGGAGTTATGAAAATACAAATAAATAAATTACTAATGAAATATAAAAAATTATATAGTAACAGTACTTGTGTGTTACAATAGTGTGAAAGCTGCATCCACTGTAAGAATTATATTGATTGAAAACATTACTTTTGAAAACTTAAACATAATAGATTATTAACTCGATGGATACATACTGTAATCTACAGGATGTTCAATGTGGTAACCATTCAATATTAATAATAATTAATCACATCTACCTGCAAGGTTTTCCAGTTGCAATGGTGATCAGGGTGATGTTAGGCATGGGTTAATTATAGTAATAATAAGTATCCGACATGTCACATCCATGTTACCCAGTTCCTGCCATTTCCACCTAGCATGCTTTAATTACCAGTAGATCAGGTTCAGATAACTATTTTAACTGGAGGGAGAATGCAGTGGGCCAGCTGGAGGTGGCTGGTGTATTTGTTATTCATAGCAGGAAAGACCTACAAAGTACAATGTCAACTGGTAATTAATTAGATTTGATCAGTTGACTTAGGCAAACACTACACTTAGTTCCTCAGTCCAATTAGCTGGATTAGCAGACAAGTGCCAAACACTGCAATAAACTGTTTCTACAGAGAATACCAATGGGAGATAATTCTTCAGCAAGTCATTGATGACATAAGACTTTAGTGAGTCATGTGTCAGAGGAGGAGATTGCCAGCAACTGGTTCCAACTATAAGAATGAGACAGACCACTTCCTAATTTAATTTATTTTATTTTAAATATCTAACTTATGGATGGTATTTTATGTGTACAGATATTTGATGTTGATCAAACTGCATGGCACTTTCATAAAGTCCAAGTATTGTCATTTAAAAAACAACAAATGTTAAGTATGAAAAATAATAATTAATCTATGTAAATACAACGTTAAATACATTTGAAAATATAATTATTCTTCCATCTGCAAATTCACATTGCAATGTTCTACATCCAAGTATTGCTTCTCACGGTTTAAAAAACTTATGATAACAGACTAACCTGACTCGGCAATGAGTATAATTAAAATAATTATTTCTTATTTGCATGTAAAAGTACATAGATTAATTAAATGCATAACTAACAAACTAGCATCAATTAATTTGTTGACGTTTTTGTTTATTGTCTTACATTCCTGTAACCATGATAATGATAAAAACAGTCACCTGAATCGATTTGATTACACTATCTAATTTTCCACAAAACTGAATATATGTAGATTTATTATAGTAGTATCGTACATAACTACAACATTTAGAATATAAGATACTTAGGAAGAGTTCTGTGATATGATTGAAACCAATGGGGTACAATGACATAACTTATTTTGACACACACGAGACTGTCCAGTCCAGGCATTATACTAGACCTACAGAATAATAATAATAGCAGAAATCACATATAAGAATTACCTTGATTCGTTGCCGCTTTCGGTAAGCAGACCTCGTAAATTCACCACTCGTAGAAGGAACCTGGTATCCCGAAGAAGCCATGGGTGTAGTTGCAGAGCCGGCCGTAGTGACAGCGGCAGCGGAGCCGGCAGCGGAGCCTGCAGCGGCGACTGCGGCACTGGAACTACGCTTGCGAGACCCGCTTGCCTTCGACTCGGGCAAAGCGGCCGTCGATCCTGCCCGTGCCGACGCCTGTCTTAGGCGGATTGACGGCATCAATGCAGCTTCTACTGCCGGGAATATTGTTGGGACTGCATCGCTTTTCAACGATATTCGAGCACCAGGATATCCAAGGGTTGCCAACATCTCCGGATCGCGATCAAAACAGTTTTTCTCAAAATGAGCGGAGCAAAGCCGGCTGTGTTTCGTCGGCTTGAAGTTAGCTCGCTTGATTTTTGCGATCCATTTCTTCAATAAAACTGGATCCGTAGGGAACTGAAAAAAATGGTGTGTTGCTGTATGTTTAGAAGAGTTTGCATTACAACCGAATGCCGCACAGTGAACCATGATGTAATTCGCATTACACAGCCACCTCTGCTGTCATATTGCTGAGAATGAATGTAAACAAGCGGTCGCTGTACCGGCAGAGTCATGTCTGACGTCACATCTCAGCATCCCAAAAAACGCGCTAAAAATATGCATATTCGAAAATGTCCGGATGTACAACATAAAATGTGGAATTTCAAATTCTTTGATTTTGGGGGATTTTTTTTGGTTGGTGGACATGGAAATATATAGCAGGATCTAATTTAACATAAATTCAAGCAAAAGATGTTTTTATTCCCTTTAAGTAAATACAGTTCACATACAGAACCACTTTTCAAACAACTCAACATATTAAAAGTAGAAGACTTGCTAAATTTACAAGAACAACAATTTTATTACAAATACAAACATCAAAATTTACCCGTTTACTTATTAAATTGGCAGTTAACCCCAAATACCAGCACACACAAATATGACACTCGAAGAGCAACTGAACTACACACCTTCAGAACTAAACATGAATTTGCAAAAAAGTGTCTTAAATATAACTTACCACATGTTATAAATAATATCCCTGATTTTGTGAAAGATAAGATAGTGACCCATAGTTTGAAAGGATTCTCAAGTTATGCTAAAAACCACATGCTACAAAAATACTACGTCACGTGCAATATACAAAATTGCTATAAATGCCAATTAAATTAATAAATGAGAAACACAGTTAATAAAAATGTATCTTTTAAATTTGTATAGTCGCATACATGCGTACATGCGTACACGCGAACTCAACACATTACGAAGCACATTACATCAACAAAACAACCATCATACACACTATGTAAGAGAAGACAATTACATTTCTTTTTTAAATGTTTGACATAATCATTATATTTTGTTATATAAATCCTAGGATTTGATACAATATTTTTTTTTGGGTGGCTCCTATGATAGCGATCAGTTTTGATCTTAATAGGAGTCTCCCATCCCACAGCAACTGTTTTTTTTCTTTTTAATTTTGTTGCAAAATGTATACTATATTCTGTTGATTGCATATTTTCAGTTGTATTATATATTTCACATTTAAATATTACTGTATATGCCGGTATGTGTGTATACATGTATGTATGTAATACGTGTATGTGTGTATATAATTATACATAATTTGTATTTTTGTAATGCTGTTGGGAAAATAAAATCATCCTTATCCTTATCTTTATCCTTATGCTATAAGCGTAAGGTTTACGCTATCTTAATAACTGCAGTTATCACCTAATAATCTTTACCACTTAATAAGGATCAGCAAGACCATCCTCAACATCATCATGGCCTTCACCCTCCTCATTTACATCCTCATCCTCAAAATTCTCCTCCTCAGTATCCTCCATCTCGATACCCTCCTCGTCTCCAGTCTGAGCCTCTTCTGTCTTAGTGTACGGATTACAGCAGCCCTCTTCGCCAGAGCAGTTGCAGTATGACGTGCACAAAAGATGTTCTTTGTGGCAGCCACAAACCTCCGTGCTGCACTTCTTGCCCTATGCCCTACACTCACAATGAATCACATCACACAGGTGTGGTGGACTTGATGAAAGGTTCAGCGTTTGATGTGTACGTGGCCGCAGCATATCGGGGGCTGACAGGTATCTTCAATGGGAAGTCTTGGGTGAAAGCCATGCGGTCCTTTCGGGACGTATCAGCAGCGCTCTTGAAGCGGTTTCTATCAACAGAGCCGAAGACATTTGAGCAGATAGAGCAGTATCTGGACACTGCTCGCCTCCATCCAACTGGCCGGCACTGGATGGACAACTTCCTTCTCCCCACACTCCTCGTCCACCAGTTTGAGCGTGCAGAGAGAGAGAGGGTGACATTAACTTCAAGCAGATATAGGGCCACAGTGTCTGCAGCTGCTTGGCATGCACACACTCAGCGGGTGCGACACCACCTCATATCCGTATGCGAAAGGCAAGATCAATGCATTATAAACACCTTGCTCATTCGGGACTTCCCAGGTTTGGATGATGTGCTGGGGGAGGTGGGCACCACGCAGGCGGATCTGATGGAGACGGCGAAAACCTTCTTCATCGCTCTGTGTAGTCAGCCACTGGGAACATCCATTGAGTCTGCACGCTTCACACTCTTCAACAAGAAGAAGAAAAGTTCCAAAGTCAAGGCCTGCCTCCAACATCCGCCAACCTGTTCCTGCACGTGCTGCGGGCCCATCTGCAGGTCATGCTGTGGAAAGCGGCAAACCAGCAAGCCCCACCCGATGAGTCAGACGATATCACTCACTTCGGGTGGGAGATCAGGGATGGCGTCCCCTCTCCTGTTATTGCTCAGAGTGACCTAGATCCAACACACCTGTCTGATGTGATTCATTGTGAGTGTAAGGCACAGGGCAAGAAGTGCAGCACGGAGGTTTGTGGCTGCCACAAAGAACATCTTTTGTGCACGTCATACTGCAACTGCTCTGGCGACGAGGGCTGCTGTAATCCGTACACTAAGACAGGAGAGGCTCAGACTGGAGACGAGGAGGGTATCGAGATGGAGGATACTGAGGATGATGATTCTGAGGATGAGAGTGTAGAGGATGAGGTTAACCTCGCGAAAATTTAATGTTTTTGTCCGAGAGGACCTAATTAGATATTTTTACCCGCTAGATGGCGCCATCATGTGACGTAGTACTCCGATTATCCACAAGGGGGCGTTACGCCGGAAGTGACGTCGTACCGGAAGTTACTTGACTGTCATGGCAGCCTCTACTAGGGACGCTACGTCGGAAGTGACGTCGCACCGGAAGTTACTTGAATGTCATGGCGACCTGACATGGCGGACTCTATGCTTCTGATATTCCCGGAAGTGCGTCAACGAGTAGAGATCTATCATGGTCGGTAGATGGCAATACTCTGACTAATTACATTGGTGTCCGTTGATTGGCGTCGGAAACCATGATGGTCACCTCTTTGAATGAAGTCCTGTCAGGTGGTTGTCCTTACATGTTATTGACATAGTCGTTTTCGATCATAGCAGTTTTCAAATTCGCTTGCTATGGCAGCCTCTACTAGGGACGGTGCGTCGGAAGTGACGTCGCACCGGATGTTACTTGACTCTCATGGCGGCCTCTACGCTTCGGGTATTCCCGGAAGTGTGTCAACGAATAGAGATCTATCATGGCCGGTAGATGGCAATACTCTTACTAATTACATTGGTGTCCGTTGAGTGGTTTCCAACATTAAAAAGTTCTAAGTACTACCAACACTAAAAAGTTCTAAGTCGTACCAACACTAAAAAGTTCTAAGTCGTACCAACACTAAAAAGTTCTAAGTACTACCAGCACTAAAAAGTTCTAAGTACTACCAGCACTAAAAAGTTCTAAGTACTACCAGCACTAAAAATTCCTAAGTACTACCAGCACTAAAAAGTTCTAAGTACTACCGACACTAAAAAGTTCTAAGTACTACCAGCACTAAAAAGTTCTAAGTACTACCAGCAACAAAAATGTCTAAGTCCTACCAGCACTAAAAATGTTTTACATTGGTGTCCGTTGAGTGGTTTCCAACATTAAAAAGTTCTAAGTCCTACCGTCACTAAAAGTTCTAAGTACTACCAACATTAAAAAGTTCTAAGTGCTACGGACACTAAAAATTTCTAAGTCCTACCGTTACTAAAAAGTTCCAAGTACTACTGACACTAAAAAGTTCTAAGTACTACCGACACTAAAAAGTTATAAGTACTACCAGCACTAAAAAGTTCAGCGTAAGTTTGGTAGAGATGTCACGCGATAACCCGTCGAATTGTCTGAAAGCAGTGAGATGTCACGTGATAACACGTCTATTTTCCTGAAAAAGGAGGGGTACACACACACACACACCACACACACACACACGCCACCACACACACACACACACCACCACCGCCACCAGACACACGCACACACACTCACTCACTCACACACACACACACTCACACACAGACACACACACACACTCACTCACTCACACACGCACGCACACACACAAACACATACACACACACACAAACACACACAGACACACTCACACACACACACACACACACACACACACACACACACACACACACACACACACACACACACACACACACACACACACATAACTGGTTAACGTATCTGTACTGAACTACACAGATACATAACTGGCTAACGTGTCTGTACTGAACTACACATACATAAGTGTTTATCATCTCTACTGAACTATACACTGATATAAGTGGTTAACGTATCTGTACTGAACTACACAGATACATAACTGGCTAACGTCTCTGTACTGAACTACACAGACATAAGTGTCTATCATCTCTACTGAACTATACACAGATAGATAAGTGGTTAACCTATCTGTACTGAACTACACAGATACATAACTGACGACGTCATACAGGGTGCGTACGCTCACGCTCGCAACAAACAAACATGTCCAGACACGTCTCGAGTACGGGTTTTATAAGAGACCCGAATGTAATCGCTATCTAATATAATAATAACAACACTAGTCTACTGTTCTTCGAACATGCAGAGCATTCGTTATCAGTTTTGTTTGAATTATACTGATTGATACTGGTGTTCGATATAGTTCTTACAAACACTAGCTAATACACTAGTCTATTGTTCTATCATGACGCTTCACTTTCCTCGAACAATGTAGATAGTGAGCACTGTGCCGTCTTGTATTGATATATGATCTTTGGCGTCAAGGCGATCGAGTCGACATTGTGCATCGCACATAGCGTGTTTATTTAAATAGATGAGACATGAACAGGGAATATACCTTCAAAACAGTTTACAAACAGGATATCCACTGTGACCGTTGATAAGTACTATGATATTCTGACAAATACTGTTACACGACAAACAGTTTGACCAAAATATTACACAGATAGCTGGTAGTTTGAATGTTTTAGCAGATAAGTTCGTATAATTCCCTATGGCTATGGCTTAACATGGGACAAATACACAGAACCTTGAGGCTTGATTTATACCAGTTTATACCGGTTAACAGGGAAATTTTTCACTCGGTATAGTATGTCAGTGTTTTTGAGTTGTATATCGGTGTTTGTAAGTTGTTTGTTAGTGTTTGTAAGTTGTTTGTCCGTGGTTATGCACTGTAGGGCAGATAGTCTTTAGCCCCTTAGCCTATGCCTATGGCTATGCTTTATCGGGTTTGGACCTATGTTAAAGTTATAAATGTATAGACTAGGAGAGGCCTACACCTAATCAAATGGTCGACAACCTACGACATATAAGAATAGACACTATTGCGCATGCGCAATTACTTATTTAATTGACGTCACATGAAGGGATTACATTACATACGCGCAAGTTCAATACAAGGTCTAACCAAAGCACTATCTGCTTGACCAACTCACCTCGTGTACAGAATTACAGCGCGTACCATGACGTCATACAGGGAGCGCGTGCTCGCAACAAACAAACATGTCCAGACACGTCTCGAGTACGGGTTTTGTAACAGACACCAAAGGTCTAATTCCAAAATGGTCACTCTGTTCGAGAAAACGAGGCTATAGGTTCTGGTATAACATAGTCCTATATGTAGTCTACATTTCGTATACATTACTTCAGACAAAACGGACTCCGCTGAATTTATAACCCTTTTGTTATACATTACGCCTTACTATAACACCACATTTTCGACATGTCATAGTCAAACAAATAAGGGTTCGATCACTTGGCGAAGCCCCGGCCTCTGGGCCAAGCAATCTCGTGTGTGATATATTCAAATGTTGTTCGGTATATGTTATTTTATTCAAAAAGTGGTCGCGTACCTTTACGATAAAATGTCCTATGCTTTAAGATGGGGTTAAAATTCCCTATGCTTTAACATGGGGTGAACATTTCTAGGTTCATGAAATGACAACTACTAACAGAAAAGGCAAGCGAGAAACTGTAATTCACGTCTTTCACAGTTTATTAAAATATGGCATTATTCGTGCTAATTTCACTCTGTACAACTACATATACACTTTTTATGAACAGCCACACTTCGCAATAAATTATGCATTCGTTCGAAATTACAACATGCGAACTTTTTTGGCTCATTATTATTTCCTGCGTGTTTACTTTTTACTGCGGACACGGGGATTCCCAATTGCAACGTAACTAGGTCAATTCTAAGTCAACGTAGTTACACGAGTGTTAAATTGTTCTCATGAAACCGGTCGTAAGTTACACCATCTAGTTGCACTTAACTACGACCAGTATAACGTCTAGTTGTGGGTAAAGCTACGCCGGTTCATGAAACCGGCTCCAGCACTTTCACTACGTTCACGGCATGTTTACAACTATAGATGTTCGGTCGAAGCTAGCGTCATGCAGAATGAGTTATTATGTGGTATTCCGATATAATATAAACACTAGTCGTAATAGAGGAACAAAAATTTACTTTACGGTTTCACACAAATACCAACTTTGTTGAAACAATTGAAGGGATAGAACCTCCGCTCCAGTCAACCTGACAACGTCAACAAGACAAGCCGACCGGACAAACCTTCGCCGCTTATTTTGAGGAAAATGGTTTCCGCTGATCTTGTAAGTTTTTTTATTTTCATTTATCCAAACAATCCACAGTTTGTATTCACATATGTAGTTATGATATACTATTGTACAGTATAAAGCAAAGGAATTAATCTTTAAATTAATCAGTGCAATAAACCTACATTACCAATAAAAATAGCGTCAAAGAAAGAATTGTACCAATTGGTAATGTGTGTTTACTACACTGATTAAAATTGAAGATTAATCGTTTTACTATATACCAAACAGTAGTTTATCATAAATGTATACTGTATGTGAAGACAAACCACAGTTTGAAGATAACGAATGTAACTTAAAAACATACAAGGTCATGAAAATTCCCGGTAATATATGATTAATTTTTTTTTGTCGCCAATAAGTAATTACTACAAAATATTCGGTATATTTCATTATAAATAGTGCATCGTATTGTAAAAAAAATGGTTTGGTTTATAGTACTTTGCAAAAAGAAAAAAACCACTTTTCTAAAAAGATTCCTGTCAGGCTTGAACCCGTGTCGGTAGTAAAACAGGACGCGATGAGCCAACGCACTTAACCACTCGGCCACTGGTGCCTGTCTTGGTGGAACGGAAATATGCAGGAAGATGTAATATAATATGAATTCAAGCAATAGTTTTTTTATTCCATTTAATTACTTGGATTTCGCCTTACAACTGGACCTACCAGTAGTTACATGTCATGCATATAATAAATATATCGCTTCGTAGTGCATCCTATATATCTCTATAATGCACGTAATTAGTCTGATATGTTGCTTCGCCAATGATCAAGAACGTAGTGTATTATTTGGACTGTATTTGGCGGGAACTTCCGTTGTTGAATTATTTTGAATTTGGTTTAGCAAACTTGCGCGAATAGAAGAATAGGATATTTGATATAAGATATGTGATATCATTGAGTGCATATCGTACATAACGTAGATGTAGATACATATTAAGCAAGATTTTTTTTTAAAGAGGGATTCATCTAGGGTAGTTTAAAAGTAGGCGATTTGCGAGCGATAATTGGGGACGTCAATGTAATCAGAACGTTGTTTACAATTTAGGTCACTGGCAATAGAATAGGGTTAGTTGAGATAGTCGATGTAGTTAGATGGGTAATTAAAATCTGAAATAACAAACTTGTAAATTTTTTACATTTTGGTACAGAATAATACGCATATAATAAATATATATATATGCATATTTTTCTGTACCAGAAACGATATATATATATATATATATAATACATAATGAATGATTTGCGCTTGTAGGTACGACCGCATTCAGTGCAGTCGTAAAGTCACACCTTATTATCCAGCCTCGGTTGATATTTTGTAGCGTGCTTTCTCATAATGTCGCGTTGACCGAAGGTTTGATCACAGTTGGAACAAATGGTCAAGTTCAAGTATCTTCAAATATTTATTATTGATCTCAGAACAGGCACGAGAGGGTTGGTGATAATATAATTCTAAACAGGCAAGCCTCCCCTCGACTGATACGAGCGCACTCGGAGGCGTCCGCTTAATAATAGAGAGTGTCTGCAAGCATACCGATCTCGATTCCCTTCCCTATCCCTAACTCGCTCGCTATCCCTAACTCGCTCCGCAATCAGTGTCGATTGTTGGAGATAGGTAACCGTCAGGAGTGTCTGCATCACGGCGTTTCACTCGCGAACGTATCGTACATTTATGCCTTTTTCAGCTGGATATGTGGTCCTAATCACAAGCTCAAATGGACAAACCATAATGCATCTAAATCATTTTGGAATTATGTACAAAAGCACATCACAGCGAAGATAGGATGCGCGGTTTTTAGCGCCTTTTATAAGATTTTGATTTGCCTGTTTATATTCGTAAGTACTTCACCAAGGCCAAGACAACTTTTCTAACAGTATTTTTTTGGCAAATATTTAACGGAATATGTGTTAGCGATTTAGCACATAGATATCTTAAGGAAGAATATGATAATTTTTGTGTGAAAAAAACGATTGCACGCACGATTTGTGCCCCTACCGTTATGTATTTCGCAATCAATCACAATACTTTATTGTCCCTTGTGAGGGAAATTCATGTGGAGTGTAGCAGCATATTAAGACATATAAAACAAATGTACATGCAATATACACAATGTAAAAATAAAAAGACTAAAAGTAATAACAGTTATATCGGTTAAATAAATTAATTAAATATGTTAAATAAGTTACAACAGTTTTTAAAAAGTTAAGTTAAAGTTAAATCATCTCACAAATCATCTCAGGCTCACTCAGTGTCAGACTGGCAGAGATGGAGGGGAACGAAGGTCAGTTACTCATTCATTAGTCTTATTGACGAGGGGACAAAAGAGTTTCGAGTGCGGTTCAGTTTGCAGTGAGGGAGTTGAAAGCGACGGCCAGAAGGAAGTAGTTTATAGCATGGAAACAGGGGATGTTCGGGGTCTGAGGAGACATTCCTTCCCTTTCTCTCTGCCCGTTGCCTGTATAAATCCTCTAGACTGGTCTGCTTTTTTCCCACCACCTTGCCACTAACCCTGACTGTTCGTGCCAGAGTGTTGCGATGCACGATACTCAGGCCGCCGTACCACACAAGAAACCCAAATGTAATAGAGCTTTCTATGTAGCATCTGTAGGTTTGTAGAACATGTGTGCTGACACTGAGTGACCTGAGCTTGCGTAAGAAATACAGCTTTTGCTGGCACTTTCTGTTAATTATCGCTGTATTTTCACCAAATGTGAACTTTGCATCTATGATAGTGCCGAGATACTTGTATTCATCTACTCTCCTTACACACTCTCGGTTAATGAATAGTCTCTTGGGAGAAGTAGGATTTTTCCTAAAATCTATTATGAGTTCTTCAGTTTTACGAACGTTCAGGTCTAGGAAATGATTGTCGCACCACAATGTGAAATCAGATACAGCACACGCACACACTTGATCAGAGCCGGATAGGTCGACGATAGCTGTGTCATCGCTGTATTTAATGAAATTGACGCTCTCCTGGCTGCTACGACAGTCGTCTGTGTAAAGTGTGAACAGAACAGGGGAGATCACAGAGCCCTGGGGGGCACCAGTGAAAGTGAAGAGTGAGCTCGAAACAGCACCATTATAGCGCACTACTTGCGTACGCTCAGTAAGAAACTGGTTTACCCACAAGATGATGTGTGGGTTCACATGCATATTGACAAGTTTACTCATCATGATGTGTGGCTGGATGGTGTTGAAAGCCGACGAAAAGTCAATAAAGACTATCCTGGCAAACGACTTGGGCTTTTCCAGGTGTGTGTACACATTATGACATAGAGTGAGGACTGCATCATCCACACCTCGATTGTGTTTATACGCAAATTGGAGGGGATCCAGTTGATCCCCAACATGCTCCAGGAGGGGACGAAGTACGAGTCGCTCAAAGCACTTCATGACGATTGAGGTAAGCGCCACTGGGCGGTAGTCGTTGAGAACAGATGGCACAGGTTTCTTGGGGACAGGACATATAACTGACGATTTCCAGGCCGGGGGGATGCGATGCTGCTTCAGAGACCAGTTGAAAAGGATGCTGAACACTGCACCCAGCTGAGCATGGCATTCCTTGAGGACCCGACCACTGACGTTGTCAGGCCCAGTTGCCTTGTGAGGATTAACGTGCTTGAAGATCTTACTGACGTCATCAGGAGTTGTTTCTGGGGTATCATCCTCAGTGAGCTGAGACTCAATATCATCCACCGCCTCCTGACGCTCACGTGAGAAGTCATGCCGGTCAAAACGCCCAAAGAAGGAATTCAAGTCCTCATCGAACTTGAGACTCTCTTCCGCTGACTCTGAGGTTTGTATGACATGTTTGCCGGACTCAACACCAGACAGAGTTTTTAGTCCCTGCCATGCCCTGCGCATATTGCCGTGTTGGAACAGGCGTTCAATTCTGTCCTTGTATTCTAGTTTAGCGTGCCTGATCTGCTTTTTTAGAGTACACTGGATCCTTTTTGCTTCAGTGCGGTTGTTAGACATGAAAGCTCTCTTCTTCTCGTTGATTATGTTTTTCAGTTCTTTACTCACCCACGGTTTGTTATTCGAGAAGATTTTCACAGTTTTTGTGGGGATAATCATCTCTTCACAAAACTTGATATAGTCTGTGACAACATCAACTGCTTCTTCAAGCGAAGAACTGGATTCAATAAAAACATCCCACAAAGTACAGTCAAAACACCCCCTGAGGGCGTCGACCGAGTTCAAGTCCCACATTTTTACATTTTTCTGCACTGCTTTCTGTCTCTGCAGTTTAGTTCTATATGCCGGGATCAAATGTACCACATTGTGATCAGCTGTGCCGAGAGCCATCTTCTTCACGGACTTGTACGCGTCCTTAATGTTGCCATAACAGAGATCCAGGGTGTTACTACCGCGTGTCTGACACGTCACGTACTGCTGGTAAACAGGCACTGTTTTGTCTAGTCGGCAGCTATTGAAATCTCCGAGTATTATGTTAGGCGAGTCTGGTGACATTGTCTCACGCCGGTGCACACAGCTAGTGATTGCATCAGCTGCGTGTGCAACATTAGCTGACGGTGGCACATAGACCAGAGTTAAAAATAGCTGTCCGAACTCTCTGGGTAAATAGGTCGGACGCAGCGACACCGACAATAGCTCCACGTCCGGGGTACACAGTTCTTCCCTCACGATGACAGACTTACACCAGCGCTGGTTAATGTACACACAGATCCCCCACCCTGTGATTTGCCACTCAGCTTTTTGTCCCGGTCCAATCTCACTGGGGTACCAAAGCCGTCAACGTAAAGTTCACTGTCCGGTAATGTTTGATCTAACCAGGTTTCAGTCAGGCATATCAAACAAGCTTCTTTATAGGCCCACTGTAACGCAACATTGGCCTGAAGTTCGTCAATTTTCGAACGTAACGATCGGACATTAGCTAACATGATAGAGGGCAGGGGGAGGGTGCGTACCTTCTTTTCCTTCAGTCTCTGGCGAACGCCGCCTTTCTTGCCCCGCTTGCGTCGCGGGTGGTTTCTATTGTTAGTGTCCGAGAGCACTGTAAAGTCATTTAAGTCCAGGAGTGGACCAGAAAGATTGTCAGTGACACTGGGTCGCAAGGCCAACAGCGCGTCACGTGTATAAGTCTTGAATCTGCCATCTTGCCATATCGGTTCACCACTCACACACACAACGAGTAAAATGGTCCATAAAACTGCCAAAACTTTGGTTGTTCTGCCGCACAACATCTTCATATTACTTCTCGACGAACATATATGAAGTCCTTCAGTTAAAACTGACGAAAAACGATAAACAACACAGAGGCAACTGGTTACCGGTTTGAACCACAAAAACAAAACAAAATTCTGCCCAAAATTTACATTGGCTCTTATGACTAAAATATACCTTGAACATTTTTCAGCCAGAGCCCCCATTTGTTTTGGTGACAAAGAAAATTACCACCGTTTTGTGCAAATATTGACACATTTCAAAACAGCCTTCCTTAATCTGCATGATATGTCTATGGACCCAGGTATAATACTGGGATGAATACAGTAAGAGGATCGTGATGCATTCTTTGTGAAATCTGTTCAGAATAATAATCCATGTTTGCTTAACATTTGTGTAAAACTATTATTTAAATGCTTAATTCTTTGTTACAGGTGGACTGATGTGCATTACAAACAGCAGAGGATTTAGAATTCTTTGTTTGGAGCAGGTGATGCTGCAGAATGGGAATTAGACCATCCAACAAACAAGTACGTATATATGTGCATGCATTGTTACAAGTCCAGTGAAATGTGTTGTTAAATATTTATTGAAATGTATTAATAATGAACACAATACAACATCATAGTAGCACTACCAATACAAATATATATAGATAATTTTATCAGCAATCTCATGCCTGATGTCCAAATTATTAACAATCTTCCATGGAAATTAATTAGTGGACTTACCATACGTCATCTACCATCCACATGCTAAGCAAATTCACATCATTGAACTAACTACCATTTGAACTTAACATCAAGATAGATCATGTATTCAAAACTAACAAGTATGTCGCAATAATCCATGATGTAAACAATAACGGAATGAAATCAGAATTAACATGCATTGAAATAGGTTGCAGAGGCTATGTATCTGAACCCAACAAATCTAAGACTGACAACCTCCTTAAAATCTCTTGGAATATAACCACCAACAAAACAACTAATTAAATTGTATGCTTGTCTAAACTAGCCCTGCTAATGCCATTCACCCTTTCTAAATGTAAAGACGAACCACACTGGTTTGACCCAAGACTAATTTAAATATGATGACCATCACCCTAATATGACAATAATTACAAAATAACATTTCCCTCAACAGCAAGTAATCCTATACATAAATGTGTTCATTTTCAATACGACTTACTTTAACCGTTAGTCATTATTTACCTTAGCCTGCTACAATATACTACTATACATAGCTATTTACTGTATTCACACATGTACTCGGGTTATCGTTTCACACTTTATTGTATTCTACTGTATGAATAAAGTGATACTCTCTCATTACAGAACAAATTATAATGGTTCCACTTAAGTTATCATAACGTATAGATACAATGTTTGTTGCACCATCATAATTTGTTCTGTAGTGCAAAATTACCAATATTTGCCTTATTCCAGATGTTTACATGTTTAATGGTAAACAATTTATATAAAGGAATGGTGTCGTCATAGAACCGATTTTTATATGTCATTTATTTACAATGTCACATGTTTATTTGAGCCTAATTTTTTTCAGGTCTCTCAGGTGGGCTGCATACAGACAGTTTACCTGGTGGATCCATGGCAAGCTGGGACGAAGGTACAGAGAATTCTACCAACATGTGCCAGCCATGGAATAAGATCAAGGTTCCCTGTCCCAAATGGGGGACAACACGAGGGATACCACCCTGGACTTGAAAACTAAACTAGACAATGTACATGTGACCTATGAAGGTGTAGGTGGGTGGTGGCAGTATTTACTGTTTCTTTACAAATAGACTGACTCTTGCTGCCAGCAGATCCTCCTTCTCTGGTTTTGGGACATCTGCCCCAGTGACTGTGATCGGATGTAGTGTGATATTTCTTTATAAACACATCTGTCACTCGATCCGTGAGCATTTGTAGGTGGGTACGTGGGCTCACCTGCTGTGGTCTATTATGCAGCACCCATTTCTTGCGTCTTTTGGACCACATGACACCAGTCTCAACAGGTTTGTCTGGGACGTGGTCGGTAGTTCCACGCCAGAGCAGACAGCATCAATCTATCTTTCATTCCTACAGTGAAGAATAGTACATGCAGTATTCTAATAAAATGTCTGCAAACAACTGATGTAACACACCAGTCTATATGTTGTTAGTAAGCAGCTGTTATTTACCTTATGACTGTAGCATTCAGTGAACTTTAAAGTGCTTTTCCTGTGTACTGTAAAGTGTTGGTTGTTTTTAGTAACAATACAATGGCCAATCATGGTAATCATACTAGTACATTAGTAAACCGATACTGATCCTTAAAAATAAGGCATTCCATCATCACATTCCTTCACATAATTTATTATAACTTGTTTTTTTCTTCTTAATTTCTGTATCTACTGTATATGCAGTCACTGTATTTTGATATCGTGTTTTGATTTTATATTTCTTTAATAAAATTGGTGATAATGACACAAGCGCTCTTATTTATTTCATTACAGACAATTGTATTCTGGAATGTAATTATTAAACGGCGATGTAATTTATTACACTCAAGTAACTGTACTCATAAATGTACACAGCAACTGATTACAAGGAATAGGTAGGGTGATACAGAATGGACACTATCCATCTGTGGATTATTCGCCCCCTCACATCTGAGTAACTAAACTACTGAAAAATTGGTCATCAGGAACTTTGACTATGTAACATTTTTGGTCCAATTCATAAGTCGGTGGTCCACATATTAACACATAACATGTAAACAGCATTTACAGTATCACTTTTTTTGAAGTCTGAATAAACACATTTACTGATAAGGTAGTAGTCATGCTGGATGGTACTTTTGAGTAGCCATCCTGAAAAAAAACGAGTTGGATGCCTATGAAATGCAGTAATTTCGAAAACTTATTATAATGTTAGTTATGCATAGGAGCTAATTTAGTGTATTTGGGATTCAAGTCAGTGACTGGAATTCACCTTACACTACTTGGGTCGTGGTCCCTACTCATCATCTACTCATTGCAAATCTAAAGGTTACTTGTTGCTTTGGACATGCCTCAGGTATAAATTGATTACATATCAAGTTTGGTACTTACTCCAGCAACTGTGCGTCACCGTTGCATGTTGCACAACACCACCACAGATGGTTTGATACATTCTGTATCCAATGAAGGAGGTCCTCGCATCCCTTGCCTTGGACCTTAACAGTAAACTTGCGGTTGATGCCTTTCCCCATGTGCCACATCATGTTGGTGATCGAGCTGAAATGCAAATTACAATAATTAATATTTTTGATCCAAATTCAAGATATTTTCACAACAGCTGTTACCTGTTTTTGCTGTTAGTGTGCAAAAAAAACAAGTTAGTGAAGATGTGTGCACATGGTATATTATTAAAGATATTTCAACAATATATGATTATTGAGTGATGCCAGTATTTTTATAATACAAACATGGTGTATCTGGTGAGCCCATTGATAACTATATTTGGATCACATAATTACTCCCAGAGATATCCTTCCAAATGCAGAATTTAAATGTTTTTTTTAATAGAAAATGGCCATAAAATGTGGCATAATGGATACAAATTACTTGATATTGGCACCCTTATTCCATGGATAAGAGTGGTTTAAAGGTATGTAATTGTTATAAAATTATATCTATTCACAGTAAACATAATCATAATCTGGCATAAAACAAACAATTTTTTATTTTAAACCCACTTTTACCTGGGTTGTATCCCCTTAACTAAAATTGAGTAACATTATGGAATTTTACTAAATACAAATGAAGCCATTTTAAACGTTTTACAATAGAGTATATAGTGGTATTCTTCGTCACATAAACAGTAGTCACACATAAGTATATACGAAGTCCAATTATATAACATCATGATATAAATAATAGGCCAAACATTTCGATATATGACAATGTCTAAAGCAATATTATTGAATGCAGAACGTATTTTTGTTCATTTAACACAAAATACAGTAAGTTTTGCAATGTTATTATAAACGACATCAAATCCAGCCCATGTTAATCCGTTACTGTAATATCGCTCACGCGACTTGATTGCCGTTAACTTTTGCTATTCGGCCATCTTCTAATATCTCTTTGTGGTGCAATATAGTACATTCTGGTACTGTTCTGGGTTGGCTCCAGCATATCTTGCATCTCAAATGTCAACAGATTTTAATTGGTCTCGCTCTCCGGCATGTTTACGCGCACTGTTTGATGCGTTAATAAATGTTCTTTGCTATTCGTTGATATACTAGTTGTCTATACTGGCGTGGTGGCAGCGGTACTGTTCGCAGTGTACCCTAAGAAACGCCTCACAAGTGACACTCGTAACTATAGCCAAACAAAAGGCACAACGAGACAGAGTACGTAAGTTACACTGGCAAAGCTTTGAACCTTTATAAACCGGAGCGTCAGTCACTGTCATGGCACAGAGAGCACCGAAGCAGTGGTCACTCTCAAAGCATGAAACTCTGACGTCGTTTGAGAACTGGCGACAAAATATACAATACACACTATCGCTAGACGCCAATTTCGCGACATTTTTGCTTGACCAATCCGAATGGAAAAAGAAGACGAATTCCACCCCGTTGCGGGGTCTAAGCGATGATGACGAAAACGTCCCTGCGGCTAGTCGGCGTACGGCCACACAAAAGGTCACGCACCTTGACCTAATGCTTGGCCAAATCGCCAATTTCTGTCCCGTTATATCGAGGAATACAATCGTAAAGAACTCTGTTTCTATAAAATCAATCTGGCAAGCAATACGCTTACATTTCGGCTTCCAATCCTCGGGCGCACACTTCCTCGACTTCTCCGAAATCAAGCTGGAGGCGGACGAAAGTCATGAAGATCTCTTTCAGAGATTGATGGCTTTCGTCGAGGACAACCTGTTGGCCGTGGGAGGTGGCATATCTCACCACCTGGAGTTACCGTCGTCAAACGAGGACATATCCCCGTCGTTGGAGAACATGATCGTCCTCCAATGGCTCAAACTAATCCACCCTGAGCTACCCCGTCTAGTGAAACAACGATACGGGACAGAATTACGCAGCCGAACACTCGCAAGTCTGAAACCCGAGATATCGCAAGCATTAACTTCTCTCCTTGATGAGCTAACCGCTATCTCCGAAATAAAAGTCATGCGACAATCAACCACCAACCAACGGTCTGGCTCTTCTCAATCTCGTCGATATCAACGTAGTGCAAGCAACCCAACCACTCGGCGAGCCAAACAGTGTCCACTGTGCAAGAGTAGTAATGTATGTGGTGTAGCGCGCATGCTATGCGCGCCTCGGTGGAAGCCCCATGTTAAGAGATAGGGTTTTGCACCGGACCACTCATTTTTTTCTCATAGACCGCGCCCGGGTTAAAGATAGGGATTTTTAACATGGGAGAGATAGGGATCCCTCCGAAATTGGTAAACGACTTCTCGTCGTTTACAACCTGGGTTAAAGATAGCGATTTTTAACGTGGGAGAGATACAACACTGGTAAATGAGAAATCTCGTTTACAATTAACTTCCGATTTGCACCGAAAATGGTTTTCGAGAGACTCATTTTGCGCATTACCACTCCCAGGTTAAAGATAGGGCTTTTTAACGTGGAAGAGATAGGGGTCCCTCCGAAAATGGTAAACGAAAACGGCGGATTTTCTCATAGACAACAGCTGGGTTAAAGCATAGGCCATTTTTATCGCAAAGGTATCCGACCACTTTTCGAATTTTTATCCCATGGTAAAACATAGGGAATTTTCACCCTATGTTAAAGCATAGGGATTTTTATCGCAAAGGTACGCGACCACTTTTTGAATAAAATAAAATATACCGACCATTTGAATATGTCACACACGAGATTGCTTGACCCGGAGGCCCAGGCTTCGCCAAGGGATCGAGCCTTTATTTGTTTGACTATGACGTGTCGAAAATGTGGTGTTGTAATAAGGCGTAATGTATAACAAAAGGGGTTATAAATTCAACGGAGATTTGTTTTTCGAACAGAGCGCCCATTTTGGGGTTATACCTTTGGTGTATGTTACAAAAAACCCGTACTCGAGACGTGTCTGGACACGCGCACCCTATATGACGTCATGGTACGCGCTGTAATTTTGTACACGAAGTGAGTTGTTCAAGCAGATAGGGCTTTGGTTAGACCTTGTATTGAACTTGCGCGTATGTAATGTAATCCCTTCATGTGACGTCAATTAAATAAGTAATTGCGCATGCGTAATAGTGGCTATTCTTATAGGTCGTAGGTTGTCGACCCTTTGAATAGGTGTAGGCCTCGCCTAGTCTATTCATTTACATAGGTTCAAAAACATAGACCCAAACCGGATAAAGCATAACCATAGCCATAGGCATAGGCATAGAGGCTAAAGGCTATCTGGCCTACAGCACATAACCACGGACAAACAACTTACAAACACTCCCAAACAACTTACAAACACTGACAAACAACTTACAAACACGGATATACAACTCAAAAATACCGACATGCTATAGAGAGTGAAAAATTTCCCCGTTAACTGGTATGAACTGGTATGAACTGGTATAAATTAAGCCTCAAGGTTCTGTGTATTTGCCCCGTGTTAAGGAAGTTATACGAACTTATCAGCTAAAACATTCAAACTACCAGCTATCTGTGTAAAATTTTGGTCAAACTGGTTGTCATGTAACAGTATTTGACAGAATATCATAGTACTTA
>OZ023210.1:6248416-6250916 GCA_963995525.1 Escarpia spicata
ATCCCTCAAAAGGAAGCAAAGCAAAGCAAATAGACGGGTGAGAGCCCTCAAAAGGAAGCAAAGCAAAGCAAATAGACGGGTGAGATCCCTCAAAAGGAAGCAAAGCAAAGCAAATAGACGGGTGAGATCCCTCAAAAGGAAGCAAAGCAAAGCAAATAGACGGGTGAGATCCCTCAAAAGGAAGCAAAGCAAAGCAAATAGACGTATTATCGCGTCAATTCCTTTCCTTTTCAGGAAAATAGACGTGTTACCGTGTAAGTGTAGAACGTTTTAGTGTCGGTAGTACTCGGAACTTTTTAGGGTCGGTAGTACTCGGAACATTTTAGTGTCGGTAGTACTCGGAACATTTTAGTGTCGGTAGTACTCGGAACTTTTTAGGGTCGGTAGTACTCGGAACTTTTTAGGGTCGGTAGTACTCGGAACTTTTTAGTGTCGGTAGTACTCGGAACTTTTTAGTGTCGGTAGTACTCGGAACTTTTTAGTGTCGGTAGTACTCGGAACTTTTTAGTGTCGGTAGTACTCGGAACATTTTAGTGTCGGTAGTACTCGGAACTTTTTAGGGTCGGTAGTACTCGGAACTTTTTATAGTGTCGGTAGTACTCGGAACTTTTTAGTGTCGGTAGTACTCGGAACATTTTAGTGACGGTAGTACTCGGAACATTTTAGTGACGGTAGTACTCGGAACTTTTTAGGGTCGGTAGTACTCGGAACTTTTTAGTGTCGGTAGTACTCGGAACTTTTTAGGGTCGGTAGTACTCGGAACTTTTTAGTGTCGGTAGTACTCGGAACTTTTTAGTGTCGGTAGTACTCGGAACTTTTTAGTGTCGGTAGTACTCGGAACATTTTAGTGACGGTAGTACTCGGAACTTTTTAGTGTCGGTAGTACTCGGAACTTTTTAGTGTCGGTAGTACTCGGAACTTTTTAGGGTCGGTAGTACTCGGAACTTTTTAGGGTCGGTAGTACTCGGAAATTTTTAGTGTCGGTAGTACTCGGAACTTTTTAGTGTCGGTAGTACTCGGAACTTTTTAGTGTCGGTAGTACTCGGAACATTTTAGTGTCGGTAGTACTCGGAACTTTTAAGGGTCGGTAGTACTCGGAACTTTTTAGGGTCGGTAGTACTCGGAACTTTTTAGTGTCGGTAGTACTCGGAACTTTTTAGTGTCGGTAGTACTCGGAACATTTTAGTGACGGTAGTACTCGGAACTTTTTAGGGTCGGTAGTACTCGGAACTTTTTAGTGTCGGTAGTACTCGGAACTTTTTAGGGTCGGTAGTACTCGGAACTTTTTAGGGTCGGTAGTACTCGGAACTTTTTAGTATCGGAATAACATGTAAGGACAATCACCTGACAGGACTTAATTCAAAGAGGTGACCATCATGGTTTTCGACACCACTCAATGGGCACCAATGTAATTAGTCAGAGTATCGCCATCTACTGACCATGATAGATCTCTATTCGTTGACACACTTCCGGGAATACCGGAAGCGTAGAGGCCGCCATGACGGTCAAGTAACACCCGGTGCGACGTCACTTCCGACGTAGCATCCCTAGTAGAAGCTGTCATAGCAAGCGAATTTGAAAACTGCTATGATCGAAAACGTCTATGTCAATAACATGTAAGGATAACCACCTGACAGGACTTCATTCAAAGAGGGACCCATCACGTTTCCCGACGCCACTCAACGGACACCAATGTAATTAGTCAGAGTATCGCCATCTACTGACCATGATAGATCTCTATTCGTTGACACACTTCCGGGAATACCGGAAGCGTAGAGGCCGTCATGACAGTCAAGTAACATCCGGTGCGACGTCACTTCCGACGTAGCGTCCCTAGTAGAGGCGGCCATGAAAGTCAAGTAACTTCCGGTATGACATCACTTCCGGATGTTACTTGACTGTCATGACGGCCTCTACGCTTCCGGTATTCCCGGAAGTGTGTCAACGAATAGAGATCTATCATGGTCAGTAGATGGCGATACTCTGACTAATTACATTGGTGTCCGTTGAGTGGCGTCGGGAAACGTGATGGGTCCCTCTTTGAATGAAGTCCTGTCAGGTGGTTATCCTTACATGTTATTGACATAGACGTTTTCGATCATAGCAGTTTTCAAATTCGCTTGCTATGACAGCTTCTACTAGGGATGCTACGTCGGAAGTGACGTCGCACCGGGTGTTACTTGACTGTCATGGCGGCCTCTACGCTTCCGGTATTCCCGGAAGTGTGTCAACGAATAGAGATCTATCATGGTCAGTAGATGGCGATACTCTGACTAATTACATTGGTGCCCATTGAGTGGTGTCGAAAACCATGATGGTCACCTCTTTGAATTAAGTCCTGTCAGGTGATTGTCCTTACATGTTATTCCGATACTAAAAAGTTCCGAGTACTACCGACCCTAAAAAGTTCCGAGTACTACCGACCCTAAAAAGTTCCGAGTACTACCGACACTAAAAAGTTCCGAGTACTACCGACCCTAAAAAGTTCCGAGTACTACCG
>OZ023210.1:6255916-6288037 GCA_963995525.1 Escarpia spicata
CGTTTTCGTTTACCATTTTCGGAGGGACCCCTATCTCTTCCACGTTAAAAAGCCCTATCTTTAACCTGGGAGTGGTAATGCGCAAAATGAGTCTCTCGAAAACCATTTTCGGTGCAAATCGGAAGTTAATTGTAAACGAGATTTCTCATTTACCAGTGTTGTATCCCTCCCACGTTAAAAAGCCCTATCTTTAACCCAGGTTGTAAACGACGAGAAGTCGTTTACCAATTTCGGAGGGATTCCTATCTCTCCCATGTTAAAAATCCCTTTCTTTAACCCGGGCTCGGTCTATGAGAAAAAAATGAGTGGTCCGGTGCAAAACCCTATCTCTTAACATGGGGCTTCCACCGAGGCGCGCTACACCACATACATTACTACTTGCAAGCAAGCGGGTCGTGCCAGCTACGAGCACTACCTGAGCGAGTGCAGGTTCCTACCTGAGAACGACCGGTTGTACCTATCCAAAGCGCGCAATATAATCGGAGTGGACTGCGACGACGGCTCGGATGATGAACAGTCAGCTGGAGACGGAGACTGCGACGTGTCGACCGTGGCATGTCGTGTGAACACAAAACAGTCGCCATTTTTCAAGTCATTTTACCGACATCATCCATTACGACTCACATTAGACACCGGTGCGGAGACAAACATGATCAGAGAGGCAGTCGCTAAAAGCATCGGAGCTAAAATCGGCAAAAGCTCACAGCTAGCGAGGCAGGCTGATGGTGTTACTCCGCTGAACGTTATCGGAGAAACACACCTGACCTTGTCGCGCGACGGAACTGACCTCCAACTCGATGCGCTAGTTGTTGCAGATCTCGACGTGGACGTACTCGCGGGCACGCCGTTCATGTCTACCAATGACGTATCCATTCGTCCTGCCAGACACGAGATCACAATCGGTGAAACCACTGTCATACAGTACGGTTTCCAAACGTCAGGTAACGAGCAATATCACACCGTACGCAGGGCTCACGCATACGTGCTGCACGCACCCTCGCCATCTACCACGGTTTGGCCGGGTGAGTTCGTAGGACTCCAGTTGCCCACGGCCCTAGACGACCAGACTCTGGCAGTCGAGCCACGCAGCTCTCCACACAACGAAGGTTGGCCAAAGCCTGGAATCATTGAGGCCGTCGGCAACAAAATACGACTCGTCAACACGTTGCCCAGACCACTAAAGCTGTCTCGCCACGAACACTTTTGTCAGGTGCGTCACACTGTCGCGTCACCGACCTGTGACACCGAATCTGAACCCGCTGTGAAGACTCGTAACATTGCCCACACCACTGACCTCTTCTCCAAAGCTATAGAGTTGGACTGCGACAAACAACTACCCGAGAGCATGCGAGGACAGTTCCGCAGTCTACATCAACAACACGACTCCGTTTTCAACCCGAGCATCGTGGGCTATAATGGACATGCGGGGCCTTTCACGGCAGTCGTCAACATGGGTCCGGTCCTGCCTCCTCAGCGCAAAGGAAGATGTCCTCAATACGCGCGCGAAAAACTGACCGAACTGCAGGAGAAGTTCGACGAGCTGGAGGCGGTTGGCGTGTTCCAACGACCGGAAGATGCCGGAATATCCGTCGAGTACCTGAACCCATCGTTCCTCGTTCGCAAGCCGAATGGAGGATCGAGGCTAGTTACTGCCTTCTCAGACGTTGGGAGGTACAGTAAACCACAACCGTCACTCATGCCAGATGTTGACTCTACCCTCCGCCAGATCGCGTGCTGGAAATACATAGTGGTGTCTGATCTAACCAGTGCTTTCTATCAGATCCCCCTAGCGAAGGAGTCAATGAAATTCTGTGGAGTGGCAACACCATTCCGTGGAGTACGTGTCTACACCAGATGCGCTATGGGGATGCCCGGTTCTGAGACCGCACTTGAAGAACTGATGTGCAGAGTACTAGGCGACCTTCTGCAAGACGGAGTTGTGGCCAAACTGGCCGATGACTTGTACTGCGGAGGAAACTCACCCGAAGAACTACTAGACAACTGGGGTCGCGTTCTCGATGCCCTTGATCTATGCGATCTACGTCTGTCGGCGAAGAAGACACGCGTTTTCCCCACATCTACTACCATTCTGGGTTGGGTTTGGTCTCAAGGCACAATACGCGCCAGCCCCCATCGTATCACAACACTGTCGTCATGTGTACCACCACAGACCGTTCTCGGGCTGCGTTCCTTCGTTGGCGCTTTCAAAGTACTGGGACGTGTCATCCCGCAGAGTTCCAAGGTGCTCGCTCCTCTCGAATCACACATCGCGGGGAAGAAGTCTCAGGAGCCGATAAGCTGGTCCGAAAACCTCCACGAGGCGTTCTGTTCAGCCCAGAAGGCCCTGTCAACTAACAGGTCAATCACCTTGCCAAGACCTGATGACCAATTGTGGATCGTCACCGACGGATCCGTCACACAGCGCGGTATCGGTGCCACTCTGTACGTATCACGCAATGGTCAAACCCTCCTTGCAGGATTCTTCAGTGCTAAACTCAAAACGCACCAGGTGACTTGGCTACCATGTGAGATCGAAGCGCTCGGCATTGCAGCCGCAGTTAAGCACTTCAGCCCGTACATAATCCAGTCCAAGTCTAAGCCGTGCCTTCTCACGAACAGCAAGCCATGCGTCCAGGCAATCGACAAATTATGCCGCGGAGAATTCTCCTCCAGCCCACGCGTAACTTCGTTTTTGACGATCGTCTCGAGATATCAAGTCACTCTGCGCCATCTCTCGGGAGCCGCGAATGTGCCGTCCGACTTTGCCAGCCGAAACGCGCCGGAATGCATGGAGCCGCGTTGCCAGATATGCGCATTCATATCACGTATCGAAGAGTCCGTCGTCGGTAGCATCAGCGTCGAAGACATCGTATCCGGCTCTGCTCGCCTTCCATTCACGAGTAGGTCGGCCTGGTTATCAACACAAGCAGAATGCCCAGACTTGCGCCGCGTCCGTGCCCACTTGAAACAAGGCACTCGCCCATCAAAGAAACTAACCAACATCAAAGACGTTAAGCGATACCTAACTACCTCAACACTGGCTCGCGACGGCGTTGTTGTGGTCCGACAAGACGTGCCATTCGCACCATCCAGAGAACTAATTGTCGTACCTCGCCAGGTACTGGATGGTCTACTCACTGCGATACATCTGAAGTTGAGTCATCCATCCAAAAATCAACTAAAAGTCGTAGTGCGTCGCAGTTTCTTCGCGCTAGATTTGGACAGCACAATCGAGCGCGTAACCGACATGTGCCATGTGTGTGCATCGCTGAAAAAGGTCCCTACAACGCTCACTGAGCAGACCTCAACTGACGCACCCGACGCCGTTGGGATCTCGTTTGCAGCCGACGTGATCAAACGCAATCGTCAACTAATCTTCGTCGTACGCGAAACCGTGACTAGCTACACGTCTACGTGTGTTATAGAGAACGAACGTCACGACGCCTTGCGTGACAGTCTCGCCCGTCTTTGCATGGAACTTCGCCCCATTGACGGACCATCAGCTGTCGTTCGGGTGGATCCCGCACCCGGATTCATCGCTCTCGTAGATGACCCAACACTACAACGATTGGGCATCAGTATCGAAATCGGTCGAATCAAAAACGCCAACAAAAATCCTGTGGCAGAGAAGGCAGTGGCGGAAGTGGAGGACGAAATACTCCGACAAGAGCCAGGCGGCGGCACTGTGTCCCCACTACTGTTAGCAGTCGCTACCTCGCGGCTCAACTCGCGAATCCGCAGCCGAGGCCTTTCGGCACGAGAAATGTGGTTCCAGAGAGATCAGTTCACTAATGCGCAGCTACCTATCGCTGACCGCATTCTCATCACGGAACAACAACAGTCGCGGGAACGGAACCACCCTCACAGTGAACTCGCGAAAGCCCCCCGTGGTAGAGAAGCTTCTACACACACAATCCACGTTGGTGACTTGGTATACATAACATCCGATCGCAACAAGTCATCAGCGAGGGACAGATATTTAGTCACCTCCGTCGAAGACCGCTGGTGTTTCATTCGAAAATTCAGCGGCCACCAGCTTCGTGCATCATCATACAAGGTGAAACTCTCGGAGTGCTACTTAGTCCCCAATTCCAGACCAACTACCGTAGCCCCACCGCCCCATCACGACACTGGCAGTGATATCGAGTCCGATGAAGATGCCCCGGTGGTCTCGTTCGACGAGGCCCCTCAGACTCCGCTGACGATCGCTACTCCGCTGGAGGTACCCGTCCTACCAACTCCAACTGACGAAGTCGTAGCTAAAATCGACACACCGGCCGACACTCCACGACCTGTCCGCAGACGTGTCAAGCCCAAGTACTTACAAGACTATGTCACTTCATAAACAGTTTGTGTGTTAATTGTTGCATCTTTACATTGTGTTTAATTGTTTATCACAAAATTAATAGTCAGTTGACTTACTATAATTTGCTTAGAATAGAAGAGGACTTAAAGGAAAGTGGTCGCGCCAGTCTATCGTCATATCCATATATGTAGATCTGTGGGATTGCGGCTCACGCGAGTCACGTTACTGGTCTCGCTCTCCGGCATGTTTACGCGCACTGTTTGATGCGTTAATAAATGTTCTTTGCTGTTCGTTGATATACTAGTTGTCTATACTGGCGCGGCGCGTTTGACCGAAAATATGCGTCGCTTCGACGGCCGAGGTCCGTGACTAAATATCGTAGGCACTGCACCTGGCTTCAAACATCGACGTCGGCGACGTTTTGTCGGATCTTGTGTCATTATGATTAAGTGACGATATAGATTTTCTTCGAAGCACGTTTCTTCAAAATGATCTGAACATAGTGCGTTGTATTTCGAAGGCTTCCAACCAGCCCGTCCACAGTTGTGAATCCACTATTTCACTTCTGCCTCGTTTCAAAGGGAAACAAAAAAGACAGCTCCTTATCCTTCGCTGTACTATTGTTACAACCGTATGTAGAGAAGTGTGGCATATTGCAAGTCACGTTTTCACTGTAAGCTCAACTTATACTAATGTAACGAACCGCATCCCATGAACATGAACCAACTACGCGAACAACACAAGACAGTGTGTCGTACACAGCAAAACTAATGCTGCTCGTTTATTGGTTGCTTTCGGTCAAATGAACGCGTCATCAGTAAGATGGCAGTCTACATGTTATCGCAGATTTCGTTAGAATCTTCCACTTTAAGACTACATTTCGAGTAAACCATTGAACTGAAAATTTTGATTGTAGATGCAAATGGTTAGTTTGTGCTAAATCTTTTAGTTGCTAAACACCACAGCGTTCCCTTTTGTTTTCCTTTAACATATAATCTTAAAGAATAAGGAGATTAAGCATAAAACACCTAGTCTTAGACAGCAAAGGCCTACGCCGCATACGAACTAATTCGATACAAAACTAGATTTTAAAGACTACAGTACAATTAAAAGTATTAATTACTACATATTAAAAGAGCTACATAACCGGAAGATACACAATAGACATGGTATTCTCTATACAACACTATAGTAGAAATTTCGACAACAAAGAAGACCGTTGTATATTGCCTTCATCGACGTCACAAAGGCATTTGACGTCATTAGCAGAAGTGGATTATTCAAGCTGCTGAAGAACTACAAAAGGGCTCAGAACCTTTTGAGATACAGAACGGAGTAAAACGTAATGCATTGTGGCACCAACACTCTTTGGCATTTTGTTCTCGATGTTGCTGTCATATGTCTTTGATACATCCAAAGAGGGTGTCTACTTACACGTTACAACTGAAGAGAAGCTGCTTAATCCCGCCCGGTTGAGAACTACGTCTAAGACAAAAGCGTTTCTTCGGCGCTCTTCTCTACAGCAGTGAAGCCTGGATAACATGTACAATACAAAGGAATAGACTGATTAGCTTAAACTTTCTCTTTTCTGTAATGTTGACCACATACCATGTGGTCAGCATTACATCTCGACTTCTTCCCAGAGAAATCGAGATGTTGTTTAATTGGATAAGTCTGTCAGTAAAGTGTAAAGCGCTTTGAGCAGTCCTGAGGAATGGAAACTGCGCTATGTTACTTATCTTTACTTTGTTAGAGTTCGCTTCCGTAATGCTTAGCACATATAGCCAAACAATTGCCAAAGCGGACATCAGGTGTTTGGAGAAATAATAAGTGTGCACTGACTACATAGCGTCAACATATTACGAGTGTTTACGATACCGTGCACTAGTTGACACCATTGGACGTCGTACATGCATACAGCTTACCTTCAGGATTGCGTGCGCGGGCGCGGGCGCAGTAAGTTGGTGTTACTGCGAATGTCAACCGGGCATCGACCTTAAACTATTTGTGAAGCCAATCACGGCCACGAGGAAAGACAAGCTGATCCCATACGTCAATGCACGACATCTAGCATGGAGCGGAAATTAGTCTGTGATCGATTATTTGTTTTGAGCGTGTTGTCTGTGAATGGTTGCGTCGACATTTCCTCTCAGTTGTACTTACTGTACAGGCCACTCTCTGACTTTCAAGACTTACAAAATATGTCCTTTATAGACAGGTGTCCGCCAACGACAGTTTTTACTGTTTATATTTTGTAAGTTTAAATTGTATAACATATATTCTTCGTATGGCATACTACATTTTAGAGAAGTGTTTAAAGTCATTCCTCTGTGACAAGAACAGGATGTCTGACGTTGTGATTAACAAATTATATTTAATACGTATCCGTCTTTCGCGGAATTGCACACATCTTTGCAATCGAATGATAGCCGAGAAGGGCCATCACTTTGTTGTGTGGATATTCGCAACGCCAAGGGGCGATGATGCGAGGCGCAATGCGATGGGCGATGCGATGGACGATGCGCGATACGATGGACGATGCGCCATGTGATGCGCGATGCAATGCACGATGCGATATGCGATGAGATGCGCGATGCGATGGTATACGTTACAAAGATGCCGTAATGAGCATGCGTACGCAAAAAAATGAGACTTAGGCAGCCATTTATATTTTATTAAACACATTCTTGTTTGTGTTCAGATCATGTTATGATGGCTGATGCCGTATACAGTTACATATATGTTTGTTTTGCACAACCAATTCGTTGTGTTCGTCCTTCTAAATGTTATAACGAAAGTCTAGGGCAAAACTATTTCATAAAATGATATATATGTTCCTTTTCTACCGTTCAAATTGTATTCCGTCTGGATATCCTTGATAAAAAATATGAAATTTATTTTGAATACATGGGAAGAGACGACAACTTGAAGCTGTTTATTTTTTTAACTTTAGCTTATTGCAAATTGTGTCCAAATTTATGTTTCAATATTATAAATAGGTACAATATTCGAAGTCGGTTTAATAAAAAATATGTGACATGGCAATGAAGCTGTTGTTAAAATTGGGACGTTTGTAAGATAAAATGTATTTGCAGTTCTTCATTTGCAATGATCAGTCATCATGAATGAACTACGAGTATGCTAACAGCTATACATGTACATGTATATATATGGCTACCTCTGAAAAGAAACACACAAAAGCTTTGCAAAATGGCATGTAGTAATCACGGATGAATTTGTATCATACATGTACAACATTTAAAAGTACACAATGCAAAGCTCAAAGTAAGAAGTACTCAATTATAAATTTGCTGAAACACAATTTGAGAGCATTTTTTGTAATGACAGGTTTCATTTGGACATTGATAATGTGTATGTCATTAATCAATTCAAAACCAACTTTATATGAAAGGGACTCCATTCACATTACATTCTCATAAAAAAGTTTAGTCCCGCCATTCTCTCTCATCCTCCTCTCTTTTCATCAAAATCGTGTCTCTAGCATAAACCAATCAACAGTTATGCTCGATTTTTGCTATTTTCAGTGAAAATGGAGGCCAATTTTAATTGTTGTCATGAGAACATAGTCGGACATCATTGGAAATGGTTCCATTAAATTCATCATATGCCAAAACATGTGTATAGACACCAAAATCATGTTTCTTGCATGCTCCATTGCAACGATGTAACACATTTTCTAATTTTACTTAGGTTTACGGCAGCCATCTTGGATTTGCCTGGCTCCCACAAGTTGCCCAAGGATGGCGCGTTGCCATCCCGCTGATTTGAGTTTAAGGATCCATAACCTACATGATTCAACAAAAAAACCTTACACTACCAATCATTTCTGGGTTCTATACTGTACATAGTAGAGCGGCAACTCGACTATACGCTACAGTGTAACTGTCTGTCAATCGCAGCGATATACGATGCCACCCAATATAGCAAGCGGCCCGAAGGGGTAATAATTGTGACTGTCTGGTCATAGTTGTGTGTAGGCAACTGCTTTGATGTGGTAAAATGTGGATACGATTATTGCTTTGAAATAGGTGCCTCTAGTGAAACCAAACGGAACAGAACAGAAGTGGATTTATTTATCCAGACTGTACATCCAATAATAGTATGACAAATTATAATATTATAATATAAAAAGGTGTACAATGAGGATGATGGAGACTCCCACTAAGATTTAAAAAGAAGTCGCTACCGTGGGAGCCACGCATAGTATAATTATAATTCAGTTTCTGTTGGAAGAAAAAATATGTTGTCTATTATGTAAGACATAAGCAATAACATAAAATAAGATACATCGTCAGTGAAAAAAACAGGTTAGATTATTTTATTATAAGATGTATGTTCATAGAATGTGGTGAGGTAAGCAGGTAAAAGTATGTTATGGTGTTTGGGTGTGGGTGAGTACATTGTGGTTGATTGCATGTATACATGCAGGCATAACAGTTAATGTTTGTGCACGTGTTGTTGTAATTTTGAATGAAATAGTTCTTAGCGTAGTTAAAAAAACCACGTAAACTGTGTATATACAGTTTAGCTGTCACACTAAGGCAAGTGTTGTTAATTGTATTTGGTAAACTGTATTTAAGACATAGTTTGCAAATTAATGATTTGTACCGTAAATGTGAATTTTGTGTTGGTTGCGTGTATTGTGACCATGAATCATGGTATTTGTAGCTATATTCCAAAGTAGAAGGTGCGCAGGTAATTTGTTATGTAAAAATTTATAGTAAAATTATAATTCTTGAAGGGCTAAAATATCATTCACTTTTAGTAAGGTTAATTTTTCGAATAACGGGTCATACATATTCATTAGAACAGCATACAGTGAATTTGTACCAGAAATTGTGACACATTATGAATATCTTGTATGTGTCAGTCTGTTTTCCGGTATGGACGTACTGTGAAGGCAGTCAATTTATGAATCGCCTATCTTGCGTGCCCCCAGTAAATTCCAATCATGGCAGATATGTTTTTAATATAGTCCCATGTGTGTGTGTGTATGTGTGCTTGTGCGTGCTTGTGCGTGCGTGCGTGCGTGCGTGCGTGCGTGCATGCGTGTGTGATTATAAACCTATAATTATAACCTTTATGTGTGTCAATTTTATTGTTGTAAATACAGTTGTAGCATCATTGCCAGGTGAAATAAAGCTAACTGCTGCCAATTTGTCGCGTATTTTTTCGTTAGCGTGCATTTCACAATAGGTGCATTTGTTCCATTTCAGTTCACAGTTTTGTAAGACAGTGTTTCGTGGCAGGATAATGTTGAAATCTGTAGGATTCTCAGCCACAATGGAATATCCATCAGTTCTATATAACTGTGATATGGTAATAATATAATAATCTGAGTAAAAGCATAATGTGTTCATAGATGACATCCTCGCGCGCCAGGGGGCGCTCTGATTACATCAGTCTCAGTACCCCCGGCAGATCGCCTTGCGAAACTCGAATATAAGCTAAGCCAATAATATCGCTTGCTGATAAATTCCGGGTATTTTCTTTTCACCCACATAAGTTTGCTAATGTTATGCGTAATGTTGAGGAAGTAGAAGTAATTATTTGAATAAACAATACCGCTCAGCCCTCGAGAGAGAGAGAGAGGGGGGGGGGGGGGGGGGGGAGAGAATTATAGTAAAAGAATTAGCGGGTTTGATGCAAGATGTGTATGTAAACCAGTTAATATTGTGCAGTATGCGGACGTTAAAACGCCGTCTGCAAAGACTTGGCCTAAGGCGTAGACAAGTAATTGACTACGCTAGGGTTGTAACAGCAATGCAGGTAATTTCAAGTTTAAATAACTACTCATTTCTATGTTGCACATGTTCCCGGCTATTGGAAATAATTTAAAATGAGATTTATGTAACACAATACGTAAAAGGAAAGTTCGTAAATTAATTCGATTTTAAATATATTTGAATATGTGATAAATGTGAATAACGATTCAGTAGTAAATAAAGTGAAACAATACACATGTAATGGGAAGATGTAATTGTTTCTGTTTAGCACCAAAAGAAAATAGCACAATGTGTTAGGGTATATTCCGTGATAACAAGTTGAACCATCACTATGAAAATATGAAATATATCGTGCATGTATACCAATAAATGTACACAGTTGAATAGTTGTCGTGTTGACTGTACTAACCTGCTTATGCAATATACATAAATACCTTAACAACCAGTTAAATAGATGCGCTTTGCTGTGCATAACGTATCCCTTATGAGAGTAAAGAACAATTCATCGCTTTAACGATTTAACACATTAAAGCAAAACCATATATTTTTTTAATGAATAACACACTCTCTTTAATGTACGTGTTTTTTTGTTTAGTAATTGTGTCTACAGATTTGCATATTTTCATTAATTGTCATTGTGGAAAACCTTGTGAACGGATATTAAATTATACACTACCGGCTGGGAAGCATAAAACTGCCAGTGTACACAGTACACTCACGGTGAATGAGAATATACACGTAATTACAACACAAGACATGGTATGTGTGAACTCATACAACATTTAATCCAAGAACATCACGTGTTCAATAGGCAATACAATTGGATATTGAATTATCCGTCTCTGAACACATGTTACATTTTATAAGCAAAATTGTTAGTCATGTTGTTATCAATTAACATAATTGATTCGGTATCAACTGCACTCAGCTGATATTCATGTAAACATTTTATCAAAATAAATTGTATTGCGTTGATCTTATAGTCAATATCGGCAATACTTATTCTACCGTATCGTTTCTTTATTATTATATTTTATTTTATTATGTTCATTCTAGTCAAGGTATTTCACCAAATACCTGGATATAGGATCAGCCCCCACTATGTCTATAAGGGTGGTGTCTTTTGTGGTGCCATTTGAGGATTTTGGTGAGCCTTGCGGGAGTGGTTCAAATTCATGTTTGTTGAGAGCGTCAATGTGGATGTTTTGGTGAGCCTCGAGGGGGAGGGGGTGCAAATCAAGGTTTTGAAGATGGAGTTATTTTTGCGAGCCTCAATTGGGGTGCAAATTGTGGTTTTGGAGATCCTCAAGGTGGGTGTTTTGGCGAGCCTCAATCCCCCAAATATCCTCCATGTTCCCAGTGTTTGGGGTTTGGCTTTGTTGTCTGGGCTTGAACAAATACGTGACATTTCGCAACACTGGATGCCTTTTCAGATTCAGATTCAAACTGTTTATTACCAAGTATCATTTAAAACGTACGAGGAATTCTTGGCGTTGTCGCGTCAACATACATACACGCTTATCCCCCTGCCCCCCATCATGCACACGCAAAATATACAATTAGAAACATTATGAAACTAAAACTAGTATAAATTTAAGCCAAGGCCAACTGCCAACATATTTTAAGACAGTCGTACATCTATTGCCATAAAGTGAACTTGGCAACATAATATTAATACAGTCTGAACATTACCTGAAAAGTTAAAAAGTATACATGTAGTTATATAAATAAATGAATAAATAAATTAGCTGACGATATAAAAACTAAGTTAAAAAATATGTACGTACATGTAGTAAAGTTAGTAAATACAAAATAAATACAAAAATAGTAAAAATAAATAAATAATTTTGCATGGCAACATAAATCTAAACCGACTGAAAACAGTATCATGGCATCTCGCGATTCAAGTGACTCACAGCCTGCGGATAAAACTATTTTTAAGTCTAGTGGTCCTTGTCTTAATACTTCTATAGCGCTTGCCAGAGGGAAGAAGTTCAAAGAGATGGTTGGCTAGGTGGGTAGTATCCCGTACAATGCTCTTGGATTTTCGTGCACAGTGAGCATGGTAAATAGATTCAATGGATGGCAACTCGCGCCCAATGATTCTAGATGCGCCCTTCACGATAACTTCTAGCCGTTGTGTCTCCTCCTGACTGGCGCGCCAAACCACACTACAATCGAGAAAGTGAGGATTTATGTTCAACGCATGTGTCCATGGTTGATGACTCTGAGTGTACGTATACGGTTACACTTCTATTTATTTTGCATACATAATTGTGTATTCGTACTTCTAAATAGTGTGATAGAAGCCTAATGCGATTGAATGGGGGCATGCGGGAATAGAATAGAATGTAATCTATGTTTTCGCACCAAAACCGGAGACCAAAAACGAGTTACTTCATAGCATGAGGTGTGTACCTTTCAGTTGAACATTAACCGTGGGCTTTGAAGTGTACATTTCTTGAATATTGAGTCGTTAATGTCAAATTTGGCGGTTTATTACGTAGCCCAAAAGCGCAGGTCGCCTGAATTGAGTAGGACTATTTATTGACACGGTTATTTATACTTGTACTTCGGCACAACGCTGCTTTTATGTGCTACCACGGACCCAAATTAAGTCATTAAACATCACTGCATTTGTATCGAAGATCGTCTCACGGAATATATGTCAGTTTTCCCAGACACGGATGTTTGGGGATCGTGGAGTAAATCAAGAAGAAAAAATTATTAAAAAGTTTATACTTTTAATTTATATCAGGCATAAATAACATGGTTTGCATTCTGAACATATAGTATGTCGTTAATTAATAAATACAAACAAAAAGGCTTCAACACTGTTGGTTAATGTTCAACTGAGAAATGTCATAACCATCCCTGGCTCATCTGGAGGCACACAAGATAGTGTTCATATTTCTGATCAGAGATATCCAGATGGAAACAATTTAACAACTAAAATTGGGAACCATTGAAAAGGTACATATTTCATGTTATAATACTTTATAACATGAAATATGTACCTTTTCAACGGTTCCCAATTTTATAACCTATTTCGGCACCTAGTCTAATTTTTGCAAAGAGGCAGCCTGCCTGGCACCCATTTTTGTTTGGCTAAATTCAATCCCAGTAGACTTCCGTGACAATGTGTAGAAGTACAAACACATAATGTTTTGTGCACAATAACTAGATGTGTAACGTTATACGAACAGTCAAGGTCATCAGCCATCATCACATGCTGTGAACACAAAAAGAAATGTGTTTAATAAATTACAAATGGCTGCCTAAATCTCAGTTTTCGGCGTATGCATGCTCATTGCGGCATCTTTATAATTTACACCATCGCATCGCGCATCGCATCGTGCGTCGCGTCATCGCCCCATGGCGGTGCAGATTTCCACACAAAAACGCGATGGCCCTTCTCGACCATCATACAATCGAGTAACACGCGGTACATATTTATGTCACGCGAATCGAAGAAGGTACGGAAGACGTCTCCACAACATTGAAGGAAAGGTCCACTGTTCGTCGATCCACGTACATCTTCATGTCCAACAACCGGTCTGCATTCAACGTGGACTGAACTAAAAGCCCGTTTATACAACTATGACTCTGTTATTATATATTACATACCACGATGTAATCAACGTGAAATGCATTAATCCAATCAGTGTCGGTAATAAACGTAACTGTTATGCTCTATTAATGCCTTATTTAGAGCAACTGCATCGCATGTTATAGCATGTAACCAGCTGCTTAATACGTTACTGAAGCATATGTCTCGTTTATGACACACACACATGGCATCCGTCGTCTCAATATAACAAAATAATCTTCCACATAAAGTCTCATGAGACGCGTGTGCATCATGAATGTTTTTTTCTTGCCAATAGCATGGGTACGCATGTCGTGGTTCCAAATAATAACAGAATTTGCTTTAAAAAAATAACGGAACAGCGCTTAGATGTCCAATATTAATTTGCTCAGGATGTATAACTGTAATACTGTTTTGTATTCAGAACTCAGTATCAGTTTATTTGACCTATATATACGATATATACACAATGAATAACTTGAATACTAGAGAGGATCGGGAGACTCCCATTAAGATATACAATATCGCTAGCACAGGAGCCACCCCATTTATATAATCAACTTTGCCAGTAATTGCGCACGTACAAGTATATACTATATAGGATATCATATAGGAAAGTAGAACAGAGAGACAGAGGGGGCATAACGAAGGAGTGAGGAAACCAAGACAGACAGACAGACAGGCAGACAGGCGTATATAAATATTCATACAGATATACTTTAGAATTGTGCGAGAGAGGTGGAGAGGTAAATAAGCCAGTGACGTTGCATTAACTGTCAGGACGGTAGCTTAGTCAGGACATCCTGACGAACGTAACAAGGCAAATAAAACAATTTGTGAGATAACAATACTGATCAACTGGTGAATCAACAAAACAAAACCAATTCATGATATATATGAACATCAATCCAATTAATGAAAGATAACAGAGTCAACCCATTATGACGTACAAACAACATCAAACAGTTAGCGAAATAACATTATGACATAATCGGTAAATCAGTTGTTGAACCAACAAAATTAACCACCATCAAATAGGGCTGAACGACACTGCGTAGAATTAATGAATAAACAGTAGTGATTACATATAAGAAAACACTCGTTTTCACAAATAACTGTACATGAATGGAAACATTATTAGCTCCTTGTGTTATCGATGGTAGAGTGAGCAAAGCACTATGTTAAAACACAAATTTACAAATAACTCAGAACGGGAGGGTTACACAGACATATAATCATGTTTTACTGGTGATAAACCGTCCTCGTCCACTTGCCATCTGTTTTCGCAATGACAATCTGGCTAATACAACATTGCTATACCTTCTGAATTACATCAAGCAATTAAAACAACCGTTACACAATAATATCAAACAGAAGTTCCAAAGTCGGTAAATTGTCCAGTCAAATCATTTTTCCGGAACAACACATATCACACTCATACAATACATCTCAGCTCAGCTATTATAACAAACTGATTTTTCTAAGTAGTCACACAACGATGAGTGAATATGTTCCTGCTACGAAAATATTGTTAAACGTCACTGCTAAATCGCTACGAAGTGCTACCCACTTGAGGGCTATGACACTTGCAGAATACTTTCCGCAGTTCGTTCTGGTATGGGCGATACTGCAACGCATAGACGAATGGGTTGATGCAACAGTTGGCAAGCATCGCTATGACGGTGAAATTATAATAATAGCCGGCGAAGTTCAGCGGAGCGCCGAAGTTAAACGCGAGAAAGGTTAGCTGGTTGAGGGAATTACACATGAGATACCCAACGACGACTAGCAACAACGTTTTCAGAACGATGCGTCTGGCGCGAGCATTCGGAATCGATATTTCGTTAGCGACGTTTGTTGCCTGCGGATGTACCTGGCATCGCAGACGTATAAACATCCTGGTGTAGCAGAAGACAAAGACGGTAATTGGAAGTAGATATTCCAGTAAGAACACAGCCACTCCACATGCTTTCTTCCACGATATGGAAGCGTATATCGCCATGATATAACAGTGGTCATTGATTACTCGTGACGTCGGCACTAGGAAGATGAGCTTCAGTATCGGTCCCGGCCACCAGGCAGCGCCTGCCAATAAGAGTATCTTTGTTCTCGAGAAAGAGGTGTGGTGGAATATTGGATGCACAATCCCCATATACCGCTCAAATGTCAACGCCATCAGGTTATAGGATGACGATACCATTACGCTCCACAACGGAAATTCAGTTATCCAAAATTTACACACAATTTCACCGCTGATTCCGAACAAATTATCTCTAGAGATTTTATCTAATTTCGTCATCAAGATTAGCACCGACGTCACGAAATCAATGCTACTCTGGTTTAAGATCAAGATGTTCGTATACTTTTGGCGCATCGCTACACTACGCGAAATTACAAAGATCGCTACACCATTTCCAACGATGCCAAGCACTGCGATCAGCACATACGCAAGTTTTTGATAGTTCCACGAGATACTTCTGTTTTCGTAGTCATTGTTAGTCATTGTGCTATTCGTTGAGTCATTCATTAGTACAGACACTCGCGAAATATTCCACCTATCGCCCAAAATACTTTCGTTTCCAAGCGCAATCATAGCCGTTGTAGTTGAGATACCGTAATTATCACTCAGCACCGCTGAACCTAAGCAATGCCAATTTGAATAGTGCGAGTGTGTGGTTGATCTTTCTCGCGAAGAAGGTGCGCCAGGTCACGCAGTCAATACGTGATTTACTGACAATAATGCTGCGGTTCGACACGTATTGCACGATATTGTTAATTCAAACGTATGAAGAGACATACATTTGTGGAATGTTGCGGCTCTTTTATCTGCAAATACGAAATAGTAATAATCACGATTTTTTAAAACTATTTCGCATAATGTAATGTTAATTGTGACATTTCGCAAAAATCTTAAATACATTGTAAAATCACCAGTAACTGTGCACAAACTGTGAAACTAATTTCCGAAACAATGAAGGCGCATGCTAAACTATTCAAGTCGATTACTGTACACATAACGTAAAACCAACGTTAAACACATTTAATTGCTTGTTGTCGCATACCTGCAATACGAACACCAGCCGAAGACGTCTTTGTGGGCTACTACGACTTCACTAACTGTGACACGATAGTGCTGTGTCTTTTATCATGTCGGATCAGGCCGTCTTCCATGCCATGGAATTATTGATTGGCAACATGGCAAAGAGGCTTATTGTGCGTGTCATGCAACAATTACTAGTGCTGGTAGGGAACTCAATAGCGCAGTGTGATAAACGGTCTACTTGGATATGACCTAAGCAGCACAATATCAATTCAACTTTATATTCGTTGTATTCGTGTCTTGTCAAAATCATTTTGCGAAAAGACCCAAACATTATTCCAGGTCGTTTGTGCAACGTCTTTTATGTATTCGTGTGTGTGAAACCATCAGACAAATCACTTACGTAGGGAAAGTACACCGGTATTGGACCTGTATTAAAATTGGACCACCGTCCGTTCTACGTCCTATATATAGTAATTAGATCGTAGTGACGCCCGGCAGATGCTTCACACAACATACCATCTATACGCAGAGCGAAAAATGGCGGTCAGCGTGGATACGCGCAAAAGGTGATAACAATGTATTTTTATTCATCGCGTTGTAATATTAAACCAACTTTGAAGGCGTGATGCAAAGCTTGTTACAGAGTAGATTGTACACGATTGCAATAGAGTGTCATAGGAGGTGCAAGAGGGGAATGAAGACGGAAAACTGTACAGTTTCCGAGAATCACATCGAAGAAGTTAATTATGCCTTCGACCGATATTGGACCAGTCGGGGTGCTCTATGTTGGACCACTGGTCGAATATAAGGCACTCACGGTCCACTATACATACCATCCCAACACACATGAGATTTGGAAATGTGCTATATTGAAGTTTCTGCATATGTATATTAGACTCCTACTTACGGCTCCCGGCTTTGTTGAGTGAGAGAGGAGGCCTACATTTTTAAACACGGGGTATATTAATTTATGAAATATTCACTTTGTTAGACAGTTTTGCTGGAATATGCGGGAAATTAAAATACAAATAATATTTGTTTCTTCAAAACGCCTCATTATTATATTGATAATAATATAATCATCACACGTTGCTTAAAATTTGATAGGCATGACTATTATTTCCACAGACAAGCAAGAATGTGAAACTGCCTCTTACTTTTTTCATCAATGGTCAATAATTGCATTACCGTGGCAACAATTTTAAATTTTTTTGCGAAATCTCACCACATATAATAAAATGTGATTAATAAGTTTATGAGCTTTGTAAAATGTATAGGTTTGCATATGTGGCACGTATACATAACCCATAGCAAGCATCACCCTCATTTGGGCAAAAACATCCCGTATTCTAACCTAGCCCATCCTGCAAAAACGATCAAAACTAAAACATGAGCATGGGTTTATTTTAGTTTTAGATACAAAATACCATATTAAATCAAGGAAATATTTGGGAATGTCGCATCTGTTTAACTGGTTGTTACTACAAATTTTATTTTCTAGAGGAAAATACGGAAAGTGGGCCCAAGAGGAACTGGGTAGAGCGGTCATGTTATTCAGAAATGGAGACGCTGGCCTCAACGCAACTAGCAGGACCTATGGGATTCCAAAGGCTACCCTGAAGCGGCACCTAAACAACAAAAACAAAATCGCTAATGGTCCAAGAAAGTATTTTGGTCGCCTTGCACTCTGCCACCAGAGTTGGAGAACATGCTAGTGGAGCATGTTTTAAAACTGGAGAATATGCTGATTGGTATGACCAGGAAAGATTTGATGCATATGGCATATCAGTTGGCTGAAGCGAATGGGATAAGGCACTGCTTCAACACTGAAAAACAAGCAGCTAGCAGACATTGGTACCGTGATTTTATGAGGAGACACCCCGAACTCTCCCTCCGTCAAGCCAAGGCAACTTCTATTACGAGAGCCAAAGGGTTCAATCGTGAGAGTGTGTATGAGTTCTACGATAAGCTAGAAACATTGGTTGACACGTAAGGATTCGATGCTACAAACATCTTTAACATGAATGAATCGGGTATAACAACTATGCAGAAGCCTGGCCGGATCCTTGGAAAAAGAGGGGAAAAGCAAATCGGATCTCTTACTAGTGTTGGAGAGGCTTTCCTACACCAGTGGTGTGTAGCATGAGTGCAGGGGGCATATATGGTCAAATACCTAAATCTGAGTGAAGATGCTGGTCATTATGAAGCATTAGTCCCAATCACGGGGCAGCTGACTGATCAACCAGAGCTGGGTAGAAAGGTCATCACTCCTGCAAAGCTGTCTCCCATCCCAAAACCAGCGATTTCTAAGGACACGAGAACAACCACCAAGTCGGAAATCATAATCTACAGTCCCTATAAAAGAAATTTAACAACAAAAGTCAAAAGGCACAAAAGTTGGCATAACTCAACAGTTAACAAAAGAAACAGAAAGACAACAGATCCAATTAAGATAGGAAAAATACAAAAACGGCAGCTTTCTCCTGCCAGCCAAAACGAAAAATGCGGTCAATGTGACAACGAGTCTTGGTATTGTGTAACGAAAAGAAACCATGGTGGAATGTGTACACTGTGGGACATGGATACACATGAGTTGTGCTGGAGGCCTGCCCTATAACTATCGATGTGACATGTGTCGGTAAAATATCGTATTCATAATTTGGTGATCAGGGACCATCATTTACTGACTGGTATCTTTTTGCCATTATTAGACACTCTACTGGCCATTATTTCGTTGGTTTGTTCGTTTATCCGTGACAGGTTCTATCATGGCAATCACTTTGTTGGCGTATTCCTCTATTCGTGACAAAATATAATTGTTTGTTCGCAGTTCAGAATTAAATTATGTCGAATCTATTTGGCGCTTAGTCGTCACATGTCATTTGTATGTTCACTGGAACGCTGTAGTTTTCGTGATTTATGCATTAAGCCACTGCCTTTTTATCAGTACGAATTGTGTGCTGAACCTTGGTTTCTTTCAAAGCATTGGTAATTGACGGATGACGTATATTTGACCAGAAACACCTATATTGGACCACCTGTTCCAATATCAGGACCGCTGTAGTCCAATATATGTCACCCATTACTCAAATTGGACCAATTAAGAAAAACAATTTTTTGCATTTTTGGGGAAAAAATAACAAATGCATTGACTCGATTTCCTGCTTGCACAGAGAGCTTGTAGTAACTCGTGGCCTGACCCTTAACATTCCTCAGTGTCACGTTCAGGAGTGGAGAAAGAGGGCTCGGAAGTTAGGGGGTTCAATATCGGTGCACTATCTAATATTGTACCCAACGTTAGTTGAATGCTGTGGCGGATTAACTAATAAGTGACGGCACTCCATATTGGTAAATTACTCAGTACTTGATATACCATTTTACAGGAAACCCACCATTTCAGAATTTGGACAAGGCTCTTCAAAAATTGGCGAGATCGTTCACGTCCAAGACAGGATACGTTCACCGGTAATTCTGTTTTCGAACATTCAATAATAGTAATATAGGTCCTTCCGAACTGACGCCATGAGTAAATGAGGAGGAAGGAGGAAATACGTCACTTCTGGAGGAAGATCAAGGTCAAATGTTAGAGGTCAATTACATCCTTCCGGTGGATAAGTGGTGAACTAAATAATGAGGTCAACAAGCTTACCGGTTGCACGACTTCCATTATTGAACGTATTGATTTGCCGCTTTGTGTGTGTTTTTATGGAATTGTACAGTATCTTTTTTGAAAATCTGATTTTTATTTTATAAATGTTTGTTTTTGATCGCGAAAAAATGTCACTGTTCAACTGGTTCATTTTCCACCGTTCCATCTTTCATTTTGTTGAACGTTTGATTTTTCTAGACGTTCGTGTGTTGAACGCGTGAAAATACAACTGTTCCACCGTTCCACTGGTGCACATTCCACCGTTCCACCGTTCGATTTTCCACCGTTCAACCTTCCATATCTGTTTAACGTTTTATTTTTTTATGTATGTTTGTCTTTTGAACGTGTCGATTTTGCTTCTCTGAATGGTGTTTCGTATTCTACTTCTGATGTTTCGTGCTTCATATCTGTTGAAAGTTTAGATTGTTCTGAGTGTTTGCGTTTTGAATGAACTAACTTTGGAGCCCTTATGAATACATTTTAAAGTCCTACCCGTCATGCATGTCATAGATTGAACGTGTGACCTACCAAGAAGCGCCACCTAGTAAATTTACGTGCAAGTTTGGGTGCGACCAGTTCGGATAAGTAAATTTCAAAAATGCTATGATCGAAAAACAAGTAAGTAAATCACTTGACAGACCTTCATTCCCAGAGGTAGCCATCTGTTCGCTGTTCATTTGCAGTGGGGCGGTCATGAGACCCGTATGATTGCGGAGATATTTCAAAATGAGGTGTCACTTCATTCAGCAGAAAGCATATGCATATGAAGCGACCGACGGCGCACTTTCACTGTTGAAACTTCCGTATTTATAAATAGCGGGAGCTACCATGCTATCCACATGGTTTAGAGAATTTCTTATGCGAGGTGTCGCGTCATCTAGAAGAAACCACGCTATTTGGAAGCGGCCATCTTACAAACGATTCACTACCGGTTGCACGACTTCCATTAATATAAACACTGTGCGCAGCTTTGAGAGATAGGCGACTTCAGGCGCCACCCACAGGATACAAGTGTAAATAGTTGGAGTAACGTCATCCACCGTGTATGTCTGATCTCTATTTGTGGACACACTTCCGGGGAATGGTGGTATCCTAGATACGGTTGTTGTTGGGATTAATCAAACAAAAATTAAACAACCCACCTCTGCGGAGGAGGGACGATTAATATTATGAAAATTCATTGTTGTTGACCTACAGGACAAAAACGATCCATTACTAAAATGGATTTTTGTTTGTTTTTTACTGTGGAAAAAACAATAGATTTTCAGAAAATTAATCGACCCACCTCCGCAGAGGTGGATTGTTTAATTTTTGCTCGATTAAACCCTAGTTTTTTCTGTATCTAACCCTATTTAATAAATTTGTCACCCGCCAGATGGCGCCACCATGTAGCGTTGTACGGAAAGTCAGGTGACTCATGGCTGCATCTAGGATTTCAATAAAGATGCAGCCATGAAGTGTGTCGACGAGTATATATCCGGCATTCACAGTAGATGGCGTTACTCTAAATATTTACACTCGTGTCCGGTGGGTAGCGCCGGAAGTTGTCTATCTGTCATGGCCACGCCCAGTGTTTATATTAACGATAGTCGTACAACCGGAAGTGAATTGTTTGAAAAAATAGCTGCTTTCTAATAGCGTGTATCACTCTCTGTCTCTCTGTGTCTCTGTCTCTCTCTCTCTGTCTGTCTGCCTGTCTATCTCTCGTTCTCTCTTTGTCTGTCTGTCTGCCTCTGTATGTCTGTTTGTCTGTAATTTTCATTGAATTCCTGCCATTTTCACAAATTTCCCGCCATTTTTTTGAACAAATCAAAAATGTATGCAAACGCGTATTTTAAAAATAACTATTGCACCTAGGCAGATTGCCGCCGCCGGTTTGACTGATATATAGAGACGTTCCTATTTTATAATGACTGTAAGCTATACGTAGGTTTTATAAACATATTCGGGTCTGTGTGTAATGACCTATTCCATGACATGATTGACCTATTTTTATACTTCACTACATAAAAGAATAAATTTATAACTGTGAAAAAATTATGTATTATTGCCTATGTACTATAAAAACATATAATATTATAATTATAATGAATGTATCAAGTTTATTTGTGTCATGTGTAGCGTGAAATATACGTTATTGCCTATGTACTATAAAAGATACAGAAATATTATGATAATCAAAGTATAATATTTATTTGTGTTCTTTCGTTTGTCAATGCCAGGTCATGAATTTTAGTATTATTCGTAGCGTGAAATAAATGTAACAATTATACGTTATAGCCTATGTACTATAACAGATACAGAAATATTATGATAATCAAAGTATAATATTTATTTGTGTCCCTTTTCGTTTGTCAATACCAGGTTATGAATTTTAGTATTATTCGTAGCGTGAAATAAAGGTTATAATTATACGTTATCGCCTATGTACTATAAAAGATACAGAAATAATAATAATAATAATGTATTTAGTAGGTAAATAAAAAAAAAAATACATCGATAAGAACAATATGTTTAACAATTATATAAATCCCGGACCCATTGCTGCCGCAGTTTTGAAGTCCAATACACGCTATAAATAATGGGATTCAAAAACATGTCAATCCTACTCATTAAGCTAAAAATAGGCTTTCTGATTACACATTTACACGAGCTGACATTAGCTGTAGCAAACATGTGGCTAGCGCTACATTTCATGGGCAAATTGTTCAATATCCTGAAAGAGTTGTTATATGCAAAAACGAATTGTTGAAAATTAACTTTTCTTATTATAATCAAGGTATCATATTTATTTGTGTCCCTTTTCGGTTGTCAATGCCAGGTTATACATTTTAGTATTATTCATAGCGTGGACATGACCCTAGGTTTTTGTTGAAGAAGCACGAATTTAAGCACTATAGTACGGACAAAATAGCAACGGTCTATGATTTGTTAAAAATAACTGTCGTGTATTTAATTTAGTTAAGAGTAACATGTCTGTCGGCATGTTATGTAGTTTGAAATGTTTCTTAATTATGCAATAAAATCGACACCATTTGTGCATTTATGACATTTTATTCAGACACCCAAAAGAAAGTGACATAAACAGTTACAACACATAATGGCAATGTCAATTACTTTTTCATTATTATAGCATATCGCTTAGATGTAATAATAACAGTAGTAATACATTTATTTAAGTTGCAAAGATATAAGACAGAGTAATGCAGAGTAATGCAATGCGCTGTCTTGTAATGATATACGGTCTTTGGTTAACTTATGACGTCTTTCAGTATAGCGCAGTCGGTGTCAGTTGGTATAGTGTACACACTATAGCTGGGGCGGGTCTGGTGTGGTCTGGTTTGGTTTGGTCTGGTCTGGTCCTAAAATTCTTTATGTTATCAAATCAGCCATGCCAAGGGCATCTTCTAGTGTTCTGGCAAGTGCCAAGACAGGTCAACATTCAATGCCGGACAAAGGGACAGAGACAACAGAGCCAATTTCTGTAGATATTGTAAAGGGTATTTGTTATGGTGAGGCTGACGAGCCATGGGTTCAGTGCCCCACGTGCATGGACTGGTTTCATGAGACCTGTGCAGGTGTTACGGAAATGCGGTGTACGACTTCATATATTGTGTGTGAGGCAAGTTGGGTCCAAGACCAAGACTAAGAGTTAAAACAGTATTTTTTAATTCATATTGGACACATTCCCCTATTCTATAGTCCTGTTTCACACAGAACGTCTATCAAGTTTAAGGTAACATCATGTTTTGTTAGAGGTTTTGGGGAAACGTATTACATGAGGGATGTTTAATGCAGTTGATATATTTACGAAAATCGTTAGATGCTATTAGATGCATCAGGAAGATGCTGTAGTAGACTTGTTGTTGTTTTATCAAATCTGGTACGTTCTCACATATGATTTACGTTGTATGAATACAATACCCACGAAAAGACATGGCAAGTTTGATGACATAAATTGTTATGTTTTCAATATTTTTTGGTGACACTGTCGTTCAGATATTTGTCGTACTTCGAGTGGCCATGCAAATGTTAATGATGTTTTTATGATTGCGAACGTACTATACGTATAATCTCATAATCACAACATAATGGACAGACTATCTACAAACATTGGATACGGAGGGGAGAGAGACAGATGGAGGAGAGGAGAGACGGAGATAAGAAGAGAGGGTCTGAGGGAGAGAGGGCAAGAAAGACAGGGACAAGAGACAGGGGGACAGAGGGGGAGGGAGAGAGGAAGAGATGGAGAGCGGGAGATGGGGAGAGGGTGAGAGAGAAAGAGAGAGAGAGAGGGGGGGGGGAGATAAGGTAAAGTTTGCTTCCTTGTATAGTCACCATTACTAAATTAATTGTGATACATACAAATTATATTTACTCTAACATATAACACGACCATAACCTGTGGGCATATGTCTATGTATAATGAAAACATAACGTAGATCCAGACTGGCGGAACTGTCACGATAACATATTTATTCGACGATAACATATTTATTCTAACATTTCTTATATAAATATGTACAACAAATAACATACGCAGCACGTGCACGACAGAATGCTGTGTGATCACAGTAGTACTCGCAGCCGACTTATTAACAAGGTGTCAGACAGCATATCCTTTGCAGCAAACTACATAACGTGATGACAAATTCATTGCGATGAATCACGTCGCGTATGCGAAAGAAATGGGTTTAACTCTGCTACAGATGGGTTTTTATTATTTCCAAATGGCCCCTGACGTCGTGGTGCAAACGAGTTTCAATTTATAAAAGGATGCAATTATGGATAGTGCATTTGAAGAAAATGTGACTAGAAACGCCGTAACCCCTTTGTTTTAATGTGTCTACGTTATGTCACGCAAATGAACAGTTGAAATATTGCAAAAACATGGCGTTGCCAGCCAAGCTTATGAATGGTTTGTACCATTCCGCCAGCGTTCAGGCAGAATTTTTAAATCACGTTGCGGCAGTGGCACAGCGTAACTTATGAAGAGGCGCCTCTGTCGGGGAGTGTGGATGAATCACTGCTCACAGTTCCTCCGCATTTGCAGAACAGCTTTCGAAACTCCTTCTGGAATAGTTCGTACTTCATTGCGTAAATTATTGGGTTGATGCAAGAGTTAACATAAAGCGCAATGACGGTGAAGTGGTAGAATTCGGTGCTAAAGTCGAGGGGATAGCCGAAATTAAACGCGAGAAAAGTGAATTGGTTCCACGAATTACAAATAACGTAGCAGACGACGATGGTCACCAATGTCCTTAGGACGTTGCGTGAAGCACGCGCTTTCTGAACGGCGACTTCGTTTCCGCTTGCTTGGCCACGAGGAGACACGCGGCTGCGTAGATAAAGAACTATCCTAGTATAGCAAGTGAGAAACACTGTGATCGGAATGAGGTACTGAACGACGAACAATATCACGCCACAAACCTTTTTTATAGCGGGACTCGGGATTCTCAAGACAAAACAGCGACCTCGGACGACACCGGAAGTTGGTACCATAAGAGGCAGCATGTCCATAAATCCAGGAAACCACGAGGCAACGGCCATCGTTACGACTTTTTTCTTTGAGAAAGAGTTATGATGGAATATTGGATGTACTACAGCCACATAGCGTTCTACTGTCAAAGCGATTAGTGAGTATGACGACGATATGAGTAAGCTCCACATTGGAATATCGGTGAGCCACAGTTTACAATATATGTCCCCAGCAAGTCCTGATAAATTGCCCACGGGTTTCCTCATTGCCGTTATCATGATGAAAACAGATGCCATGAAGTCAATGCAACTTTGATTCAAGATTAAAATGTTTGTATATGTCTTGCGCATCCTTGTACTCTTTGAAATGACGATGATCACAATCAAGTTTCCAAGAATGCCAAGTGCAGCAACAGAACTATACGCAATCTTCGTGGTAGCATTAGGCCATCGCACGTTATCCAACGGGATGGCCGTTCCGTTGTACTCTGTTACTGGTGGTTGTATTTCAGAAAGGTTTAGATCTCCCGGATGATCGCTCTCATTTACATATATTGCCATGGCTTGTTTTATGTGGCGCCCGTGTTATTGTACGTACGTCGATTAGAGCCTCTCGGTTAATCCATCTGAAAAGAAAACGCCATTGAAGTGTTGCAAGTTCAAAATATGTTTAGTTGTAGATACTTCAAAGTTTTCTTTAATATCGTTCGTGCATACATAACATATAGGTACAGTTTCGAGATGTTTCAAGAACTCCAGAACTAATAACAGATAGAATAATACGCTTTTTATCTGCGTTGTCGCAAAATTTTATCACCGAAGAGGTTTCATGACCTTTACACAATTGGAGAGTTGGTGTGCGATGCTACGTGATCTACCTGTGTCATTATTAGCAACAAAATTATGGTAATTGAGCAATAACACGCAGTTAGCAATTATTGTGAAGCAAACAGCACAACTGCACTTTTATCATAGGAAAAAATAGATATTACGAATGTGCGGGCACGCTATGACAAACGTACCGTCAAATCTGGTCAGTTACCATTATATGCAGTATACGCATTATAAACGCGTTATTCGTTACTCCCAATATATATATTTATATATATATACATACATACATACATACATACATACATACATACATACACACATACATACATACACACACACATATATATATACATACATATGTATGTATGGTGGCCTGCACGTCAGCGATCTTGTAGGTCTTAGTGCAGATCTCCATAGATCAATCATCATATACACTTATAATAATGTATAAACTGTATTATTATGTACAAAATTGATCTGAAATAAATCTATCTATCTATCTATCTATCTATCTATCTATCTATCTATCTATCTATATATCTATCTATCTATCTATCTATCTATCTATCTATCTATCTATCTATCTATCTATCTATCATACTTACATACATACATACAAACAAACATACATACAACATACATACATACCGTACATATGTATGTACACACACACACACACACACACACACACACACACACACACACACACACACACACACACACACACACACACACACACACACACACACACACACACACACACACACACACACACACACACACACACACACACACACACACACACACACACACACACACACACACACACACACACACACACACACACACACACACACACACACACACACACACACACACACACACACACACACACACACACACACACACACACACACACACACACACACACACACACACACACACATACATATATATATATATATATATATGTATATCTATATATAATCTTTCTCACAGCATTTTAAATTGTGAGTCACTTGTAAATTTTGAAATAATTCGCTCATGATATGTTATTGACGATGAATTATTGTGATCCACACGACCAAATTCGGGATGGAAATGTGTGATAAAATGTATTTGTGAACATGCGGGGCACCAATGATAGGTTGATTATTTTTCACATCGATTTGTCGTTCCGAAAATGAATGGAACATCTGTTTTTAACAGCATACTTTATCATAGCCGATACTCTAAGGACACATAAGTCAGACCGTGGTAACGACGAGGTATATGGGACAGTGGGTTTATTGGTCGCGCAATGAATCGTCGCGTGACTCGCTGTAAACCACGAACAGCTGTCACAAGTCACCACTATTGTTCAAATCAAAAGCAAACGAAACATTTGTTTGTTTTACCAATCTACTGATTCATTAGCAAGAGGCCCTGCATCATAGAGAATAACAAAAAACATTTAAGAGTATTACGCTTCGAAATTAAGAAGTTATCTATAGCTGACCAGGAGCTTGACGTTCAACTGAAACAAGAACATTACTGTAATTACATTCATTATAAAGACCAGGGGCCGGTTTCATGAAGCCTACTATATGGTACACAATTATTTAGCTTCAAGTGTTTGCGTAAACCTTTGTTTGCTTATTTAAAATAACCCACATAATTTACTAAAATCCTTGATCTTTTTCCTGACTGATTATTGCCACTTGACCCAAGAAGGCAAACTGAGCAATCATTGACCACAAGCAGAGCACGGTTGTTCGAGAGAGCCGACATTTGATCAATAAGTTGCGTATTGACATATTGTCCAGGACATGTCTAACTGGGGATCATGTACCTTTTTGTTTGAACCATTTCTTATTTATGACCTAAATGTAGTTGATGACAAATCCAAGAGAGCCGTGGCAAACAACCCATAAATTTGTTTTGTAGAAGCCTCTGGACCCAGTCTGTTTGCCGTAAATTTGGCAATCGTGCTAAATGAAACGACCAGAACAATTAGCAGGCATCGCAACTCATTAAAGTGCATAGACAAAACTCTCCAGTAACCAAATACAGTATTATATTATGCTTTGGAACAAATCAATTATGCGCTCTTCGGTCAAGTGTAGAATATATCCAGGTTTACCCTTCAAATCATCACTAAATGTTCGTATGTCTATATCAAAGTGCTGTTTCATCGAAACAGTTGACATCTCACTTACCTTTCTCACAACGAATTTAAAACATCCGTCACTAACCAAGGCAGCAACACTAGTGATTAGAATTACAGATTTTATTAACAGGCCAGTTGGTGTTTTGTGCGGCGGCATCTGACTGTGACCTTCGTGACCTTTGCGGTGATAGGCCAGGAGTGAACCGGTATGCAGCACTGTACGTCATGCACCTTTGTGGGAGACACCATTTACCAGATGGCGCCCGTAATTAGCAAACGTGACAGGAAATCGCACGTATCAAAAAGGGAAAATGTCTTCCTACACGCACCGTCCGCCATTTTGACAAGGTCTCACGCCCGCGACTGGAATTAAATGTCCAGCTTTTATTGGAGGAAATTGATGTTGTGTGAATATGTAGCCACTGATTCTATCAATATGTGACAATTAACGCGGTCTGTCTCGTTCAGACGTTTACTATGGAAATCATGGTGTACAGAGCATAGGGATTATGTTTGAATGTGAGCTAACTTGGCATATCTGACTTAGAAATATAAAGATTGTTCTGAAGAAAAAAAAATGCAAATAACAAGAAAATATGTCATCAAAGGTCCTTGGTGTTGCTAGCATTGTTAGGTGGCTGGTGTCTATGGCCAGTGTCTGGTGTCTACACCGTCACTCTAGAATATCGTGATACACATTGTACGGTACAATACACGATACACATTGTCCATATCGCGGACGCTTCAGCAATGCTTATCAACCGGTGTGCCGCGGTTCACTGGTGTGCCGTGACGCTGTCACAAGAGTGCCGCGCAATTAGAAGAAAGGTGTCCTATTTTTAGGAATCAATTATCAAACATAGTCTTGGTTCCGAACAAACCAAAGCGAACCTATCTGCTCAGTGGCGTAGTGAGGCTTGTCGGCGCCCTGAAAAAAAAACATAATTTGGCGCTCCCCTCCTTCAGATATTTGACATGTTTCCTCTCCGAGGAAAACTGATCTAGTCATGCAACCGTGAACATTGAACATTACTTAGGATTTCGTGTAAAATATATAACATACACAAAACGTTGTTTTAGTGCAAATACTTACGTGAATATCAAAAGTACATTTCACGTTTTTATTCGATATGAACTGTGAATTGTTTATAGTCGCAAATAATGAATAATGAACGCATTTACAATCACAAATCAGTATGTACACCAAAACGGAACTTCACACCAATACCGCTTTTCTTAATTTGATTGGTGTATAGTTATAAATAACTTACTCGAAGTTTAAGTTTGTTCTACAGTCGCTCTCTCTATGAGGAGGAGGGCCAGTCATTGAAGCGATCTTGTCCCCCAGACGGTTGCAAATATGCAATTATTAACATCACGTTACTGAACGGGTGTTGACACCTAGCCGCTGTTGTAATCAGAATTTGTAACAAGGCAGATCGATTCGGGAATACATATTCACCGTATGGCTCGATGAAAGAAACCAACTGTTGTGGAATGTCTTAATTAGCATCCATGAGATGTGCTATGTGTCTGTCCAGCAGAAAGCCAAATTCGGCATTCAGTTCCTGTTCGATCGTGAGACTTTCGCTTCGTGCTATCAACCGGACATTGTTTTTGTTTCCTTCTCTGAACGTAAACTACCCAGTCAATGCATCGCTCCTTGTCTTTCTTCACAAAGATTTGTCATCACGCTACGAGGCCGTGGAGCAACTTGCGGCACCTCTGGTTGCAGATGACAGCCTCGAAAGTAGCCCCACCGTGTCATAAAACCGTGCGACGCAAGTGTTAATAAATTAATAGTGAAATAAACAAAATGCAAACACCATGGCTGAAACCTGACATCAGTTCCGGTTGAAACTGGACAAATTGCTCGCCTCGCCTTTTTACTACAGGTTTTACAGGTAGATCATCAGTCGTATATTTTCACTGAGAGGTTCATTACAACAGTCTGTTACGTGACATAACTTGCAATATGATACAAAACAACTACCTGGTGGGAAAAACCCGCATGCATGTGTTGTGAAACACATTTTAATTAGTTCTACGGTAGCTGCAGTAGTCGGACGTCCACTGTCCACGCCGTTCTTCCGATATATATGTTGGCACGATCAAAGACATTAGCTTTGTCTTTGATCGTGCTAACGAATTAAATCGAAGGACGCACGGTCGTGACGAGAACGTGCTTACTGCTGCAAGCAGGGCAGCTTGAATTAAATTTGTTGTGAACCGTGTATATCTTAATCTGTTGCAACATTAAACAGAATTTGTTTCCTTGGGATATATGTAACTGATCCATTTTCAAGCAATCAAACTGGCGTGATCGACCATTGCCTACGCAACCAGGATGCCGTCGATACGGTATGCTGTTGTTCTCATCGTCTTCACGCGTGAAAATTATGCTACCTGTGGGGTCTACAGTGTTCAATGTGTTGTAATTTTCTTGCCTTTCCTGTGTGTACCAACCAAATTACATCGTCCACATATCGCTACCAGTTTCTCAGTTGGCAATATTCTGATGCTGTGGCTATTATTTTCTGCTCCAGGTCCTCCATGTATAGGTTCACAACAATGGGGGATACCGGACTGCCCATGACTACCCCAAACTTCTGTTGGTAAATTTCTCCCCCAAGTCTGAAGTATGTTGTCTCCAAGACAAATTTCAACAACTCCATGATGTCGTCTACGTTTGGGTTTGTTCTCTTCTTTAGTGTCTTGTCATTCTCTAGTCTTTTTCTTATGATTTTGCAAGCTTCTCTGATCGGGGTCTTCGTGAACAGCGACACAACATCATATGACACAAATGATTCTTCTTCTTCCATTCTCAGCTTTGTCATTTCTTTCACCAATTCTTGTGAGTTTCCCGTGTGGTGTTCTGTTTTTCCAACAAGTGGTTGTAGTATGTTGGCCAATTCCCTGGATATTATGTGTGCTATTGTCTGTGTGTAGTCGACAATTGGTCTGAGTGTCACCCCCTCCTTTTGGATTTTTGGTGATCCATACATCCGTGGTACTTTTTCTAGCGTAGGATACAAATACCAGTACTGATCTTTGGTGATCTTCCCCTCCTTCTCCAAGATAAGAAAGTTACCATTCTGGTGAGTTCTGCATTATATTTCTTGGTCGGATCCGTCTTTAACTTCTCGCTTCGTCACTTAGCATTTCTTAATTTTTTTCCTGGTATTCTTCCGTTTCCATAATGACTGTGGCTTTCCCTTTTCCGCAGAGAATATGGTGATGGACTTCTCCTTCTGTCGCTCTTTTAAAGCTGTTCTTTCCTGTGTGGTTAGGTTCTGTTTTGGAACTTTTGCCGACTTCAGAACTCC